>JANTCA010017951.1:0-24794 GCA_024741275.1 Chironex yamaguchii
GATCACATCTAGTAGCCTGATGATGGGAGAAGTATCTCTCGAAACGTAGCTCATAAAAAGCATACGACTCATGTCATTATAAAGCTCCTGTCTACATGGCTTCCACTGAGTCCACAAAGTCGAGAATTTTCAAGTTAAAACTGTACTTGATTCAAAATAAAAACTTCACATAGAAAATAAACACTATGCTAAGAGTATGGGAGACAAATCTCAATATTCTGTTTGCAACAGGAAATTACAAAAGCTTTGCAGACGAGGTAAGTTGAACAGCTTAAAACGACATTGCAGAATGGTGGAATTGGTGGATCAAACTACTAATTTTACTTGAAGTTGCTTCTGCAATAAATCATCTCAGGAATGGCAAAAGTTCAGGCTGTGACAGGATACCTGTGGAATTACTGAATAAAAGAGCTGAAGAATTACCAAAGATGATGTGTGGTTTATTTGTTGCTATTTAGAAAAAATTTAATGGCTAGTAGGTTGGTAGAAAAGTGATATAAACTTTCTTACTTAGAATGGTGGCACAGTCTGGATGCAAGTAAAGTCCTATTGCACATATCTTCCAAAGTATGAGACACAAGTGTGAAGAAGCTGCTGAGGAACAAGCAGTATTTAGATTCAGCAAAGACTTATGAGTCCAGAGAATGAGTTAAAAACTTATTATTTAAGTATCAGAAGAAATTGTTTATCTCTTTCGTTTATGACCAGAATGCATTGATATGGTAATCCATGAATGCTTATGGGATGTTTTGTGCAGACTTGGTTTCCAGAATCATCTAGCTAAGTTGGCAAGGCTACATGACTTCAACTTCTAGTTGGAACTTGGTATGGTTTGTCAGAGTGGTTTGGTATTGGAAAGGAAGTGAGACATGGTTGTGTTTTGGTCATCTCTATTGTTCAACTCTTACTCAGAGAGCTTAATGAGACAAGCTTTAGAGAACTGTGAAAGTGGTATCGGTGTTAGTGAAAGGGGAATGTCAAACCTTTATTATGACGATGACCAGACACTATTGTAAACTTCATGAAAGAGCTTCAGGTTTTGTTGGATACGAGGTGAGAAACTAATATGGATTGTTTCACAACATGAAAAAGACCAAGCTGCCAGTAGTTAAAAAGGGTGAAACTCTGACTGCAAATGACAAAGCAGAGTATCATGCTGATACTACCTTGGTGTTGAAATCAATTGTTTGGCCATTGCAAGATCTGCAGTGAACAACCTCACAGCAGTAAGTCTCACAACATTGATAGAAGATTTAAAGCAAGAGTGCTATTTCTCTGGTTTTCTCTCTTGTCACCTATGGTGGATGGCTTGGTGGCTGATATTATCTCTGACATGGCATATGGAAAAAAAATAGATATAGAAGACGACAAAGTTGTGTCCTGGACTGCACTGTCCGGACTACGGAGGAAAGTGTTGCTGCTCTTCCAAGCCACCTTCATAATTGTGCAAATAGGAAGGAGCTTACTGAGGCCACAGTTGTCCATCCTCCAGACAGGACTACCAACTGATGATAAATCTGTCATTTTCTGGTCCCAAGTCCAGGACGAGAAAGGAGGAAGGTTGGGAGAGGAACAGGTGGGACTCTTTCCAGTAAAACCATGTTCCAGAGATGGCAGCTGTCCTGTAAGCATCATTTGATATCATCGTAAAATGCAGTTCGTGAAATGGAATGATGAAATTTTTGGATGAAAGATCTCTGTCTCTTGTGATCAGAGAAGCGAAAGACGATGGGAGAAAAGCCTTCAAAATTTTGAGGGATTTCTATGCCGGCGACAGTAAGTCTCATATAATTACATTATACAACCAGTTAACATCATTGAGGAAAGCTAACCTAGAAAATGTCACTGACTACCTTATTCACGCTGAAAAGGCTGCTATGGCATTACGATCAGCAAATGAAGAAGTAAGTGATGCTTTATTGATAGCCATGGTGTTGAAAGGACTAACCGAAGAATATAAACCGTTTGTTGCTATTATAATGCAATCTGAAACTGTTGATACTTTTCACAAATTCAAGCAAGCATTACGAAATTTTGAAGAAATGGAGATTATTCGCTCATCAGGTATTTCAAAGAAGGACTCTGTCTTAAAATCCAAATAATACAAGAAACCGTTCAATTGTTATAACTGCGGCATTGCCAGACATAGTTCTGTCGAATGTCGTAGGCCTAAGCAATCAAAATGGTGCAATACTTGCAAAAGCACATCACATTCAGATCAATCATGCCGCAAACAAAATAAGAAAAAGAGTGGAGCTGACCAGGTAAAGAAAGCTGCTGATGATTATGATGATAAGTACTCATTTCAATATATGTTTAAAGTCGATGATAACAGCAGTTTATATTTGGAGACAGATAACAGTTGTTTACTTGTGGACTGTAGAGCTACTACCCACATTGTTAACAATGATTCAAGTTTTATTTCCGAAGACCCATCATTTATACCTGCAGATCATTTCATCGAACTTGCAGATGGTAGTAGATCAAATAACATAGCATTGAAGAGAGGATCCATATTGGTCAAATTACTTAGCAAAGAAGGTAAAGCCCTTAATGTGAAGCTGGAGAATGTACTTTATATTCCATCTTACCCACAAAACATATTTTCAGTACAATCTGCAACAAAAAGAGGAGCTTCAATCAAATTCTATCAAAACTACGCCGAATTGATTGCCCCAGACGGTACAATATTTGAAATTGAGCAGCGAGGACACTTATATTATCTATGCAAGAGCTCCGTTAACCATCAAAGAAAAGAAAGCTTAGAGACTTGGCACAAAATCCTAGGCCATTGCAACATTGAAGACGTCAAAAAGCTAGAGCATGTTGTAAATGGAATGCATATACGTGATCAGGGAACTTTCGACTGCGAGATTAGCACTCTGGCTAAACAGTCCAATCAAAGAAACCATGAAGCTGATACTCCTGCAACCAAGCCATTCGAGCTAGTACATACCGATTTGGCTGGACCAATTGATCTGATTGCAAAGGATGGATCTCGTTATGTGATTATTTTTACCGATGATTATTCAGGCTGTCTATTTACCTATTTTCTGAAGGAGAAATCGGATGCACCAAAAGTTACTCGAAAATTTCTTGCTGATGTCGCCCCATATGGTAAAGTTAAGACATTAAATTTGTGTGAAGATGTGTTACCCTCTGGTGAGATTAAACGAATGAGAAGTGACAATGGTGGTGAATACGTCTCTAAGGAATTCCAAGAAATCCTATCACAGCATTCTATTAAGCAGGAACTGTCATCTCCATACTCGTCCCACCAGAATGGTACAGCGAAAAGAAATTGGAGGACCCTTTTTGACATGGGGAGAGCATTGCTACTAGAATCAAACCTACCAAAGTATTTGTGGATATATGCCATCATGACTGCTACGCATATAAGAAACCGTTGTTACATTAAAGGATTGGAAGTACACCTTATGGCCTTATCACGGGCATAAAACCCAACCTTTCTAAAAAGCATATTTTTGGAACAATCTGTTATGCATATTTACATAACCAGAAGAAGATGGAACCCGGTTCGAAAGTGAGTTATTTTGTCAGATATGACAAGGACAGTCCATTATTTCTTGTGTATTATCCTGCAGAAAAATCAGTCAAGAAGCATCACCTCGTGAAATTCACTGAAAAATTCAAAGAACAAGCAGTTACTGGTAAACCAAATCAACTTTTTGATCCATCTGAACCAAAGCCACACACAGAAATCCCAGAGACGGATGAACTTCATACGGAAGATTCTGAACAACCGAATGGAAATCAATATCCAACGCGGAATAAAAGAACTCCTGAACAATTTGCTGATTATCTGAACGGAGATATCCTTGATGCCTATGATATCTGCAATTATATAAATGGACCTCTAACATATCAAGAAGCGGTAAATGGAGTTGATGCAGAATGTTGGAGACAAGCAATGGACGAGGAGATTAACACTCTGAAAGCCAATGATCCTTTTGTAATTACGGTACAAACAACATGGTGGAGATTTTGTCTGGAAGCTGAAGAAATCCCTTTACGGACTCAAACAGAGTGGACGTAACTGGAACAAATTACTCAACCAGTACTTAATAGAAATGAGCTTTCAACAATCAAATGCTGATCCATGTGTTTTCTCGAAAACAATGGACAATGAAATAATTTCACTACTTGTATGGGTGGATGACATAATTATCATTTCAAGCTCGAATGAACTGTTGGAATCGCTGAAATCAAAGCTGAGCAATCATTTTAACATGAAGGACCTCGGTGAATTATCATCCTTCCTCGGTATTGACTTTGTCATTACTGATGACTGTATAACAATGTCTCAGTCAAGATATCTTTCCAAAATCCTCCAAAAATTCGGATTCGATCAGTGTAAACCAAGAAGCACGCCATGTGAAAGCAACCCGAACGCTTACATCACAAAGGATGAACCAGAAAGCAACGAATCTGACATCACCACCTATCGAAGGATGGTTGGCAGTTTTATATACGCAATGAGCTGCACCAGACAGGACCTAAGTTACTGTGTTACCAGACTTTCACAGCATCTATCAAAACCGGGTAGTAGTGATTGGACTATGCCGAAACATGTTTTTCGTTATATCAAGCACAGCATTGATTACAAACTTACGTTTCACAAAAGTTCAAACGAATTGAGAATTTCTGCTTACAGTGATGCAGACTGGGCATCTTCTAAAGATGATCGATGCAGTATTACCGGGTATTTAAATGAAGAAGGCCCACCTATTTGCTGGAAGTCCAAAAAACAAGCGTCTGTAGCCTTATCTACGTGCGAGGCAGAGTATATGGCACTATCAATTACTTGCTAAGAAACTATTTTCATCAAGCAGTTATTGACGGACATTATGGGTAAAAACTATGAGCCAACAATCATCTGGAGCGACAACCAAGGTGCAATCGCGCTTATCAAAAACCCTGTGAATAGATCTCGGGCCAAACACATTAATATCCGTTACTATTTCGTTAGAGACTGTTACAAGGACAATTGCATTGTTATTGACTATGTACCCTCGGAGTTGAACATAGCAGACCTATTTACAAAGCCACCTAAGAAACATTCTTTGAAACTATTCGAAAAGACTTTATTTGGATTAATATACGTCAAGTTGGGGTGACGAGATGTGACTTATATTTACTATTATGAAACATTATACTTTCAGTGGTGCCTAGTTCTCTGACCACGCACCACGTTTTTCTTACTTCGACTAGCAATATGGTAGATACTGTTATGTAAAAATTTGTGTTTGTTGAATGCGTTATATTACCGATGATCCAGTGAGTTTTCTCCAAGTTTTACCTCCATCATGAGTACAGATTTAACACATCATACTATTCGTAGCCAGATTCAGACCACTGTAATATAAAAATCAAAAAATATGACTTCGGTTTACTATACAGCATCCTGGACTTGGGACCAGGCAATGGCGGAGTTATTGCTGCTGCTGTTTAACTAGATTGCAAATATGATCACAACAAACTTATCAACACTTCCTATTGAGCATCAAAAACTCGAATACCATGTAGCACTGAAACTGGGGTGATCAGATTACAAAATACAGCTGCTAGTCTGTCACCATGTGTCTCAAGATGAGTGTCAACTATAACAGCCCTACCCCCTTGAGACATGAGGCAATGTACGTAGATACAGTGGCCCAATTAGGATTGGCCTTTGGACAACTGGCCAGTGTGACCATTTGATCAGTAATACATCGTATTACTCGTTATTGAGGAGAAAAAGTAGTCAGTAGTAGGCTACCTTGATTGTTAACAAGGCATGAATGTTCAAATCTGGGGCAACACATTGCAGGGTCTTTCTGATTTAGGCCAGTTAAAGTGTTCCAATAGATTGTTGTTCCAAAAAATTGTTGAGATGATAATTAGTTAATTTGAAAAATTATCCTAAGTCAACTGTTTAGCCCAATTTTTAGAGCTGAACTGCATTAATTGCACTCAAAGTGTGTCTTTGATCACACAATGTGGTTGCTCTAACTCTCGTATTGCTTTGTGGATAGTAAAGGTTACTAAAAATGTGATCTTTGCTATACCTCATCAGCATCTTGTAAAATGCCGTGGTGAACTCTGGGCAACTTTTTTAAAATTATAAGCTTCCATGAATGGTGTTGCTAGATTAAATTTGTGTTAGTGTGAGGATTCATTTAAGTTAGAGGATAAGTTGCTCACATATACAGATGAAATCTATGATTTTGGTAACCACTATCATTATATATGCAGTGGAAAACCCTTGCAGAATATTATCACGAGGTTTATTGGTACTCTCCACCAAAGCACTTTAATTGCCAAAGATTAATTACAAACACATACAACTACGAGAATGAAATGTAACTATTATCCCCAAAAGCATTGTCTAAGGAAATGGAGAAAAAAGGGCAAAGTTTATATTAAATAGAAACCTGGAGAAAGCCATAGCATTTGTCAATAAACACTGTACTGAATTGGATGTTCAGGCAATAAATAAGAGAGTCGTGACAGCACGTGTAAGAAATGTACCAGCTACCAAAGTTCTTTTTGTCAGTACATGTGTAGGCTTTTTCTGATGGCAAATGTGTTGTTGTTGAACCTCTTTGATACTATTAACCCAAAGGTCTTGAGATCCCTGCAACATCACATGTGACATCGCAAAAGATCGTGCTCAGTGGAGATGTTACTTCGTGAAGGGGCATCCTACAGCTGTTCATCCGGACTAGCTCAACGGATTAAGTAATAATAGTAATAAGTAATCTTGAATGATTGATTATTGACTTTGTAAGTACCGGTATCTACAATTTGTAAGTATCAGTGTCTACAATTGTTTTTGTATATGGTATATGTACTGTCTCTAAGGTCATGGTGTTGTTGTTGATGGTTGACTTCCATGCATTACTGCCTGTAGCAAGGAGTACTTAGATGTGTAGGACATGTAGGTCTGCCTAGATGTTATCCAGCCAGTGTTTCTTTGGAGAAACACAGTCAAAGTCAACTTTGTGTTGGTAGAGGTCTTACTCCATCTACCTGTCATGTCCGAACCTTCTCAGCCATTGACATTTCTTTAAGAGAGGAGATGCTAAGACAAATGCTGAGATCATCCATGCATGTTTCGTATATGGTCTTTGAGGAACAAACTGACCTTACCAGCCTGTTTGGGTTCTCCAGTAGTTATAGCACTTCCATTGTGATAGCAAAGATAAACCTTTATTTTGGGGAGAAGCCCTCTGAACTTCTTCCAAGCAGATTATGTACTGGCTGCGACAGCATCTTTGAATCCTCTATTATCCTCTATAATATCACAAAGATAGCAGACTTTCGGTAACACTTCTAAAGAGAGACCATCAAGCACAGAGTTTGCTAGAGCTGGGAGTTGGTTCTTACAGATCATGCAAAAGTATTTGTGAACCCAGTTCATTGCAGTGGAGCAGCAGATGGATTTACCCACACTCTCATTACAGAACTTGCAGAGCCATAGTTTGAGGAAGCAAAGCCTTGACATAAACTGTTTGTTGTATGGAACAAGTCTGTGGTCATGTGACATACCTTGAACAAACTGGATGTAGAACACTAGACATAGATTGTGATGTATGTTGTGATTCAGCTCAGTCCATTTGTCCATCTGATAAAAGCAAACAGTTTGGGCCACTTACTTTCAAAAGCCCCTGAAAGGATGATTTAGGATCATCCCTAGTGCTTTTGAGCTCAGTAGGAGCTGTTGCAGATCACTAAACCTGTTTCATTTTCCTAAAAGCAATTTGAACTTATATTGTATACCTTCTTCCTGGATAGATGACTTTTGCAAGAAGGCTAGCAGCTGATGGTTAATAAAGTATACCCCTTGCTTTGAGTGAAGATTGGTTAGCTTTTGTGTTACTAGCAAGTGTGTCTGATAGAATTATTTCTAAATTCATACACTATATAGAATCTTTGCTGTGAGAGCTGATTACATGTTTTATTCTTGATGTTTCAATTTTGGTACTGGTCACGCATATAGGACATCCACTCATTTATCTACACTTCTAACCAATTATCTATGCATCCGTCCATCCGTCCATCCATCCGTCCATCCATCCATCCATCCACCCACCCACCCACCCATCCATCCATGTCTCCATCCAGCTGTCCATTTATCTACCTGTTTATCTATGCATATATCCATCTATGTGGCATACCATGTTTTCATAGGTCTTTTAACACATCAATCAATCAATCAATCAATCATTCATTCTATCCATCTGTCCATCCATGCACCCATGTGCCCACTCATTCACCTATCCATCTATCAATCCATTATATCCATCAATCCATAAATTAACACCAGGTGGAAAGAGCAATCTAAGTATTAATATAATGTAAAAACTGAAACAACAATACTTTTTCATATTAAAGAGACACTTGTTTCCGATCTCAACATTCCTCTTTTTGTTAAAATAATCTGAAATTAGACCATATTAACATTGTGTATTGACAGGATCACCTCATTATACTCAGCTAACTGTAAATAATAAAGTCTATGAATTCCATTTATAAAGGATAAAGTTGTCATTTAATGTTCTATGTGTTTTTATTTTCTTAGGTAGTACTGAAGCTAATATGGGTCAGTCCAATTCATTGCAAACAAAAACAAAGGGAAAACTGGAACAATTTAAACTTCCATCGCCAGTACCTAGTGGTACATTGAGAAGAAGGCAGTGGAAACTAGGGACAATCAGGAAAAAGCTTGTCAAAACATTCCATACAACAAAATGCCCAAGTTATCGAAAGTATATAAGAGAACTTATCCAGTCTTGGGACATCCAGGACATATCCTCTTTGATTGCAAAGTATGACTACCTTGATGCAACAAAAGAAGTGCTCATACAAGCAAGTCGGGCCCGTCCATCAGCACCCTCCCTGGAAAAAGACCTTTTGGAATTGTATGAGCAGCAATATTGCTCAGATGTTATTCTGATCTATAAAGATACCCATTTTCCAGTTCACAGAGCTTTATTGGCCTGTCGATGTCCGTTCCTAGCTAGAAAGTTACAGCGAAATAGTCAAATTAATGAACCATTAGTTGTAGATGATGATTTATCATTTATGGAACCACTGGATAGTAATAAAATAATTTTGATTTTAAAATTTTTATACACAGGAGATATGAATAATTTTGCTAACCACGAGATGGAAGAGATACATGCAAATTTGTTAAGTAGAGGATTTAGTGCAATAAACTCATTAGAAATTGACATTAGGGGACTGTTAGAAAACTGTAATATGACTGACGTGACATTAGTTTTTCAATCACAAGCAAGTGGAAAAGCAGGTATCATAAACGAGGATGACCTTGAAGGTGATGTCAATTTAGAGTTTAACTGCCATGCATCTATTTTATGTGCAAGATCAAAGTATTTTAGAAGTCTTTTAACCAGAGTTTGGCAGGCTAGGGAACCATATAGAAAAAACTCGAGGCAGCTAATATTGAGACCTTTAAAAATACCTATTGACGAGTCTGTAATTCCAAGACAGTATGCACAAGTTATTTTGCATTGTATGTACACAGACTGTGTTGATTTGCATGCCGTTATTAAATGGAGAAGTTCAGAGGAATCTGCCAGTGGACCTTCTGAAACTGACAGACTTTTAACAACCACTGAAATAGCAATGGAATTGTATGAAATTGGGCAGTTTATTGAGTTTCCTATGTTATGCCAAGGTATGTGTGTTTTTGTTCTGTTTGTTGAAAAACTATTAATGCTTTTTAGGTATGGTATTTTTACTAGAGAAGATTGAGGTTCCTGCTCTTGGTACTAGTAATGCTTGGAGGTGTATAAACTACCCTAGTGCATGAGATCACGACATTCCTAACAGGGCACTGGCAATAGTGTGAGAGAAAGGATGAAAAATATGGCATAAAAATATACTCTTAGACACTCATACATGTTTACTCTCAGTGAAACACAAATAAACAACACTACGACATTATAAATATTAAAACTTTAAAGATACGAGCTTTTTAACAAACATAAAGACTCTGGCATCCACCATGGTGTAGAAGTGTATGTACGCTCGTATCTTTAAAGTGTAAACTTTGAAGGTACGAGCTTTTTAACAAACATAAAGACTCTAGCATCCACCATGGTGTAGAAGTGTATGTCGTGGGCAGCATCATCGCAAGAAAAACTTAAAAACAATAATGTAGAATGTATTTAGATTAAAATCAAGTTCCCACAATGAAGTTTGCTCAAGTATATTGTTTTAAATCCCCATCTAGCTAAAACAATAAATTAAGTTTTTTTAGACAATAAATTAAGTCATAGCTTAATAAAAGTGGCCCAAAAACTCACAGCAAAAGTCTACTTATAGAGTACGAAAACACAGCATAATTTTTGAAGTCTCTCTTGTTGATGTTAACAGACATACTGAAATAAGCATGAAATCAAGGAGTATCAGTTAATAGATTTTATAGTAACCTTTATTGAGCTGCAGTATAAGTTCTTCTTTATAGGGAAGTACTCTTGTACTTCTAAATTGTCTTCATTGCAAACATTCAAAATCTCTTTTTGCATAGCAAGGCAGAAAGCTCATGGATTGATGACATTAGCATTCCTGATAAAACGAATCAAGTGCTTACGTCTTACGTCTTCCAAGGAGATTGTGAGAGGTGTGCTTGATTCTCACAAGGTTTACATGGAGTTTCACTTGCTCAAAGGTGCCAATATTGGCAAATTCTGTCACTTTGAGCCATGCTTTTTTCTAAGTGGTCAGTCTTGCCAAAGAGGTGTTTATTTTATAACCAGCGTTATTAATACAGCTTCAAAATTTCTGAAAAAATAAGTTTTTTGTGGTTTGGAAACCAATAAATGTTATGTCCTGTAAATGTCAACTCATTACCTTAATGCCGATTACCTCCATAACCATAATTAAGAGTAGAGACTAGTCGGGCACATCAAGAGATCTAACACTGGCCTATCAGAAACATGTGTAGAAGGCGTGGTAGAGGGAAAGAGAAATAGAGGAAGACCCTGTAAACGTTGGCTAGACAACGTAACTTCTTGGTCACAACTAAGCGTTAATGAGTTAAACACTGCTCTTGTAAAACCCCCTAATTTGTGGATAGTTATTTCTTATGTTAGTGCGCAATCTAGCTTAGCTTGAGACGGTGACACATGATTATGACAAATGTTTCAAATTATCTTATATAAAAATGACAAAACATCAGGTCACGTGTTTAGTGTACACCGAGAATAATTAAATGTTAGGACAAAGCAAAACCTATCTTGTAGGTGAGGACCTATTAGGCGTTTCAATCACCTTTAAGGCCAGCATTAGTCCCGCACTTGCAGTACATTGCGGCACAGCAAAAGTTTGAGATGCCTTAAGAATCCTTTGCAGGGAGGTAGAGCGAACACATTGTGTGACAAGAAATGTTTTTGTAGTGGTATAACTCAAGTATTTATTTCACTGAGCCTGTAACCCTTTGTTAGGCGTAAAACAGTGGTAAAGTGTGACGTAATGAAAAATCTATTTTTAGAATTTATAAATTTTGGTCATCAGTTCTCAAAGAACTCAAAATAATTAGCTGATTTATCAAACGCATTGCAATATGACGAAAACTGCCATATTCATGATTTCCTATAGAAACTGTGTTATCAGCTTGGTTAATGAAATCATGAACCAGGCTTAAAATACAGTGCTTTGATAGGGAATAAACTGAGTATCAATTTGATTATCTCTGCTATTTTTTATGTATGTAACATTTTTACGTTATGGGCTATTTTTATGGTACATTTTCGAAATATGCGGTTCAAATCCAGAAATTCCCAAAATAAATTTTATGACATCATCACTTAGGTACTCTGTATTGTCCTTGATGAAACAAGGATTTGATTCACATGTTGTTTGAGATATATTTTATTATCTGCTTAAACTTCATTAATGCTTTTCCAAAAATTGTGTATGGATTTACAACCTATGTGAGTTTGTACCAGTACTCAGTTTCTTTAAGCCTCAACGGAATTAGTGTATTATTTGGATGTGTATTCTTCATGTATAATTCATGGACATATGATTGTACCGATGAGCTGTACTAATCACCTTTTTAGGCATTTGTGTTGGACAACAGAGGCCCCAACACCCAAATACTATTAAAAGCGTATTAACTGCTCACACTAGACTTGCGCCGTGAGTTTCGTGGCTACAGACTTAATGTCCCCTCTTCTGATCAACAGGTGTAACTTTGACTGCATGAAACAGCCAAAGATTATCTGTTGAGCCACATTGTCAGGGACCATTTTTGTGTTTCAGGTGTAGTGGTTTGGCCAAAATGATTTTCCAAGCCCCTTTGAAACACTGTACTTTTCTTCCTAGAGAATTTATATTTTTGATTTCCAAGTAATTTACAAATGAACTTTTATGCCTAGTGCATACAGAGTTTGTTGACATTTTTCATATCTGGATGCACAGCTTCCAAAATACGGATGCTTTGTGTCAATACATTAAATTAGGGCTCTCACGATTGGAAAAAATCATAATCGATTAATCGTCAATAGAAGAAAAGAAATGTAAGGCTTAGTGTGTATACATAGGCTAATGATTAGGCACCACTGAAAATATTGGGGGAGGGGCTTAAGCCCCCGGCCTCCCAGGAATTGCGGCCCTGTACAATAACTCCTGTTTTCTGAAGGAATGGTTTCAATCTCAGACATCTCACACTCCAGCCTGATCTCTCGGCCTTGTTAACAAGCGCGAATATTCATTAGGAAGACGGAAACAGTGAAGAATATCAGGTTTGAAAATGCCGGGATTTAATTAATAAAGGACAAACTAAGCTGTGATAAATCATGAAGTAATGTCCGTACAAGGAGTACTTAAGCTTAGGGCTATGCAGAGGATTTTACATGAAACAAGTTAGCAAAATAAAATAAGCTGAAACATTATAGTTATAGCATTACTAATATCGTAGTAATCAACGTATATGTCTCGTGTTTTATATTTGCAGATACAGCTGCTAAGGAGAGGGTACTAATAGGGTCCTGTAATCATTAGACATCATGTGTGAGAGCTGATAAGATGCTCGGAATGCATGGACCATCAGAGGTGCATGCCTGGTCGTTAACGTTGTTATGATTAACTGTGATTATCCACTCAAAACACGCACAACGTTGAGAAATGATTAATCGATTACAAGGATTTGTAATCGATTACCAACCAAAATCTAATCGTAATCGATTAATCGATATATCGTGAGAGCCATACATTAAATTTTGTATAGAACTGGCAATCCATGATTCATTTGTGTATCACACTGACCTATATATCTTCCATCATCCTGCAGGTTGTGAAAATGTCATTGTAGAAGATCTTTCAGTGCAAACAGTCATAAGTGCTTTGGAATGGAGCAGTCAACCCCATGGTTCTTCATGGGTTCATAGACAAACAATGCTTTACGTTGGAGATGAATTTTTAAACCTTTTGAAAAGCAATACATTATTGACAAACTTACCCAAAAAGTACTTGATTGAACTTCTCAAGTCTGATTATTTGGAGGTTAGTAATTTGCTTGTCAGTTCTACATTTTGTTACGTTTGTAAACCAGGGAGTGTAAATAGTGAAACAGCAGTATTTGATAAGTACAATGCTAACTGCCTTTACGCATAGAATGCAGTACATACTCGAACCTCATTGTGTACGGTCTATATGGGGTTATTGACTATCAGGCTACTTTTCTAATGTCATGAACAAATGGTTGGTTGTAGTGGCAATCCTTTTAGCATCATTCAAGGGAATTCTCTTGAGCTTATAAACAAGAGGACAGGGTTGCCTGATGTTATGGTTGAAGTCAAGTTGTAATAATCACCATAGTGCACTACCTGCCCTGCTTAGCTAAACACACCAACAGAAATACGAAAGTATTTGTATCGACCTAACTCTGGTTGTGTCTATGTTGGTATGTTGTACTAAGTTTTTAAAATATTGGAGAAGAAAAAATGCATCCCCAAGTCTCAAACTACAAGGTCTTTGCCATATGACAGGTTTCTCTTAGATTGAAAATTTGCTGATTGATCGTCTTAATTTTTTTATATTTGATGTCAGATCTTGTATTTGATAAACCTTACGGAATGTTGTCAATTGTCTACTACCAGGCTTCAACACCCGGTACACTTCATTAAGAGGTCTCATAGAGTGCGAATATTATTTGTTCAAATATACTGGATCGAGTGAGGGTGAGATTTCGTTCTCTGTGTATGCTGCATAAATACATACTCAACAAATTTTGTAAACGAGTCATGAAATAGGTTGTCTATCACATAGCAAATAGTGTATCCCATGTGTACAGAATCCAATCACGTTGCTTCAGTAATGGCTGTTGGAGTGTCATTTTCAGTTTACTTAATCAGGCTATTAATTAGCTAGTTTGGTCATTCTTTTTGTGTTGTCTACAGGCCAGTGAAGAAGATGTTCTCTCCTTTGTTCTGCGATGGGGAGAATTACAAGTGACTAGAACAAATTCCAAAGAGAGACAAGGTATATCTATTACCAATTATATACATATGCCTTGATATTCATTCCCGTAAGCGAGCAAAGGGGCTGCCCCATGCACATTACCCTTGAAAAAGAGAAGTTGAAACTCCCCTCTCTTTGTAGGATTCAGTTTGTTGCTGCAGAAGAGCTTCTGGGTGGCATTGATTTGTAAATCTGGTTGCAATTTAGAGTCCTTGTATGGTGATGACGTCATTTGTGATGATGTTGTCATATCCACGTGGTCGCTTCGGAGGCTGACTTGTTGTCTTGCATTATATACGATTGCTTTGTGACTGCTTAGAGCGCACCGTTTTCATGTTCGCATAACTTCATGTATCGTGTATGAGAGTTGGCACAGGACACTTTGTTAGCCTTCATAATCCAAACAGGGTTTGTGTTGTTCCAGTGTACCACTGAAGTGTGTCGTGAGTACTTGGATGTGTATCAGGAGCTTGTATGTATATTATTTAGTGAAATTCTTCGGATTATGCTGCAGAATCAGAATTGAACAGGGTTTGCTAAAATTCGAAGAGGTTCCGAGGTCCTGTGTCGGCATCGAATTGGCAACGTTCACATTTTTTAACCTGCTAGCGATTAATTCTGTTTAAAAATATTCCGTCTTTTGCACAAATAGGGATCGTTCACAAATGACGTCAACCACTTTTTCGCCATTTTTACCCCCTCCCCCTCTTGTCAACTCTTGTCAACTTTTGGATTTCTGACCCCCTCTCCCCTAAAAGTTGGCGTCAATTTCGGGCACTTTTTCCGTGACCTTTTTCTGCAGACGAAGATAAAATATTGACACTATGTTCTTAATTTGTGGGCAATAACATAGGTGGAGCTTGCTGCTGCACTGAAAAATCTGAAGAGTGGCAAAGCCGCAGGCTATGATGGTATTTACGCTGAATTTCTGTGCGATATGGGACCACGAGCCCAAGCTTGGTTTGCTAATCTTGTAACACGTGTTCTACGAGAGAGAGAACTACCAAAGCTCTGGAGAGAAGCTAAAATAATAGCTATACCCAAACCAGGCAAAGACCCAAAACTCGCAGCCTGCTATCGCCCAATTTCGTTACTATCAGTCTGCTACAAAGTTTTAGAAAGAATCTTCCTCCTAAAGATTAGGGACGATGTAGAAACAGTGCTGAGTGTCGACCAGGTAGGCTTTCGCTCAGGAAGGTGTACCCAGGACCAAGTTCTAGCGCTAACTAGCTTCATAGAGAATGGTTTCCAAGAAAGGAAAAAGACAGGTGCTGTGTTCCTTGATTTAACAGCCGCCTATGACACCGTGTGGCACACTGGCCTACTGCTAAAGATTTCAAGGGCCCTTCCCCATTAGGCTGTGGCCAGTATTGAGCTTTTGCTACAACACTGACGTTTTCGGGTACACATGGGTGGTTCCTGCAGCTTATGGCATGCACAGAGAAATGGCCTACCTCAAGGTTCAGTACTCGCACCAACGCTATTTAACCTATGTACCAATGACCTCCCGCACACTCACACCAGAAGATTTATTTACACAGATGACATCTGCTTTGCCTTCTAGGCAAATAGATGAACACAAAACACTCAGAAGACATGACCACAATAAGTGCCTATTGCCACACATGGAGACTCCAACCAAGTGTCAAAAAACAGTAGCCAGCTCGTTTCATCTCCATAATGCTATAAGCAAGCAAGCAACTGGATGTCTTCTTGAATGGAAATCGCCTATCGCACGATCCCAAACCAGTCTATCTCAGAGTCACTTTTGACAGATCTCTTACGTACATACCACACTTGGAGAACGTCGCCAATAAAATCAAAACAAGGAACAACTTGATGCAAATGCTATCTAGAAAAAACGCTAAAACACTCCGTTAAATTGCACTGGCCTTGTGTTTTTCAGCAGCTGAATACTGTTCCCCAGTATGGCAAAACTCTGCTCACTGCAAACTAGTTGATACTAAGCTGAACTCAACCACGCGACACATCTCAGCCACCATACAGAGTACACATTCAGATTGGCTTCCAGTCCTATCTAACAGCGCTCCGGCTGACCTTCGAAGGGAAGCAACAACACCAAGGCTGCTCAACTCCTTCAATGGCATCCCCAACCTTCCCTTGCTACATGACTTACAATCCCACCCAAGGCTACGACTAACATCTCGTAAGCCCATCTGGGCAAACACTCCTGACGATAACTACTCAGTAATTAACAACTGGCGCAAAAAATGGAACGACTCTAATCCTCCTAACAAGGTTTGAGCTCTTAGAATCATTGATTTTTTTCAAACAATGACGTCAACTTTCACACTGCTCTCACCTCCCCTCCCCAAAATATTGTCAACTTCTGTCAACATTTAGGTACCCCCTCCCCCCTGTAAGTGGTTGACGTCATTTGTGAACGATCCCATACGAAGATGAATCTTCAGGTTGCATTCAAACTTGTTTTATGCTATTTGTTTCTCTAAATTTACACTTTATCGATCTCTCGATATGTTTTGTTACACTTTGTTTGCTTTTGGCAGCAGAATGATGGTGTGTTAAAGTGATTACACCCACACAGGTTCCGCAAAGTGCCACCCTTTGATTGATATGGTTTGTATTCGAGTAAAATTAAATGAAATTAGGTCGTTTTACCATGCTATCCTATTATGTTCTTTCTTTGCTATTTTTGACAGGAGGCTCTTTAACTAACTCGCTTACAAAACGAAGTCCAAAAAGGAGAGAAATTAGTAATGCTGCCTTGAATGACGCCGTTCGTGATTGTCTTCAGTATATTCGAACCAACCATATCGTGCCAGTTAGTTCTGTGGTCATGCAGTATGCCTATAGGCGCGGCCTATTTCAACGACCCATGCCACTTGATATAACAGAATGTGATCAGTCGGCCGGTGCCTCTGCTGGAAGTGCACTAGTTAAAATGCGTGCACTCAAAGATTCTTGGTTAAACGGCCAACCGCGGTTATTTCATCCTTTCTACGAGGAAGTCAAGGTATGCTCTTGTGAACGGTAGAAATTTAATAACACTGTTATATTCCTGCATTGTGATTTTAAGCGACTTCTTGATCCCTGGTAGCTCCTATTTCGAATTAAGCCACCCTGTACTTGGTTACAAGAAACTACATTAAATTCCTGATTACGGTGTTTTGATAGAATACATACTGAAACTTACTTACAGTCACGTGAAGAACGGCATATATATATAAAGTTACGCATCACATGTTTTACGATAGCGAGCCTAATCCTATATCGTAGGGAAGGTAGTTGTGTGAGTCAGTTCGATTGCGGTAGATAGATGTAGTGAAGCGTCTGGTGCTAAGTGTAGAGTTGAAGGATGAGTGAGTTTTCGGGGTTTCGCCATGTGAATTTGTAACTCTTGGAGAATAGAGCAATCTTTCCGCGATTTTTCGACCTACAAGGCGTTAGTTATCCGAAAGGATTCGGATTTGATGGCAGGATGTCGGGAATTGTTCAACTTCGTCCTGTGGTAGGGTGGCAAGGAAGTGGCAACGTTTTCAATCTGTTGTTTGTAAAATTTGTGCCTGTTTTCGTTGTATGTCTCTGTTATCCGTTCGTCTCAGTGACCTACAAGCAGATTTGCGTAATTGACGCAGAGCACACTGCTTATTGTAGCGCCTCTGGTTTGGATAAACATTTGAATGTTGAGCGTCAAAACGAGTTCGGTAAGTTGCATCAATACATCTGTTCAGAGGTAATTTGAGTCTTTAGGAGGAGAAAGTGTAGTCATTGCTTGGTTGATAGTGGAGGAGCGATTTGATGTCAACAGTGAATAGAAGTTATATGTTGGAGTTGAAAGATAAAGTTCAAGTGTCCTCGACTTAACCAGGCGTTAGTGACAAGTGTAAGTAAGTTGGTCAATTGATCCCTGGGATTAAAGAGACAGAGACATTTGAGCGACAATTTTGTTTACACATGAATGGGAATTAGCCTCGTGTTTTTGTAGTAAACCCATCCAACTCCGTGGGTCCAATCACATTGATTCCAAGGCAGTGCATCTTGATCACTTGATTTTCCCTGCAATGCTAAATGATGAGTAAAGCAGGAATATTTGTATGTTGACATTGTAGTATTTTTTTTGCTTTACAGGCTGTACTGTTTGAAAGAATGCTGTCAGATATGAATATAGCCCAGCTTCGAAGCGCTTCCACTAAATCAATGCCGGACATGTTGACTGGTGCACGAAGTAGTGGCGATATCGATCATAGTCAGTTGCCAAGTATTTTTACTCAGCATGTGTTCGCGTCAGATGCTTCAAGTATTGAACCTGAAACGTTGCGTCGTATGAAGTCAAGGGAAATGGAACTAAGAAACCTTAATGTGGTTCAAAGAGCTTTAACTTTACCTCAAGGTACGGCTTACCTTAACTTTGGTATTTGGTAGATTTTACTGTACTTTCTCGTTTATCTTCTTATCGGGAAGCCGCGGTTCGTGCCTCTCGACTTCAAAGTACAGTCAGGTATTATATAAGCTATTTTGTAGATAGATATGATCTCGTACCCTGCTCGTCGTTAATGATCTGGCCCTTTGTTGTCATTTGTTTATAGACCTGCCCCCTACCCTCGTCCTTTCCCCTTTTGGCCTTTGCTTTGTCGAATTTTGTTTTCTTTTACTTTGCATTTTGTTGTTGTTTTTTTCTTTTACCTCTTGGCTTTACTGCTTGATTTTGTCTCGTTTTTCATGCCCTTATGTACTTTTTGTTCTTGGCCTCTTGTATCACGCTCTGTGTCTTTTGTTTTCTCATATTTCGTCTATTGTTTCCATTGCCTGTTCAGGCCTATTGTGATTGTTTCATGTATGTTCTGCTTTGTTTTCTTCTGAAATGCCCTGACCTTACACGCCCTGGTCTTACACGCCCTGGTCTTACACGCCCTGACCTAACACGCCCTGGCCTTACGTGCCCTGACCTAACATGCCCTGACCTAACATGCCCTGACCTAACATGCCCTGACCTAACACAGTCTGGTCTTACACGCCCTGACCTTACACGCCCTGGTCTTACACGCCCTGGTCTTACACGCCCTGGTCTTACACGTCCTGACTTAACACTCCCTGGCCTGACATTTTTTAGCTTGAAATGCCCTTGCCCTTGATGCCCTTACCTGTGCCCGTACTTCATATGACTCATGGATTATGCATCTTCCATTTCATTAGCCTTTCATGCGCTTTTTGTGATATTTATGATTTTTCTCATTGCTTTTTTGTCACTTTGTTATTGTTTATCGTAGTTAATTAATACCATGTAGTTGTGGTGTACTGTTTGATCTTGACACATTTTAAGCAGGGATGACTTGAAATGGTTTGATTATTATCTTGCAGACTGTAGTCATCTTGTTAACGTGGAGATACAAAAGTGGGTGCTCCGTGAAGCTGGCCTTCCTGACACCCTCGCCAATGAGTCTTTCCGTCATGCACCAGATCTTATCGAGGACTCTAGCAGTAGCACAGACTCCTCAAGGGAAAATACATTAACAAAGGTACCACTATGCACAATTTTTCACTGTTTATGCTCACATTTATATCCCAAGATTCTACTAGCGTACTAGCTTTTCATTTACGAATAGCCCTTATTAAGTCATAACTGTTATCATCCTCGTCATCAATTTCTTATCAGCTGCCATTTTTCGCTCGTCTGTACTACCCATAAACACTAAGCATCCTTCATTTGGGCTATCTTGTAGTTATGGGCTGGGCTGGTCCATAGTAGTTAAATTATTTTAAGCCAACCATAATTCTTTATTGCGATCATTTCTTTTACTTAATGTTCGCCTTTATTTTCCGTTTCTTGTTTTCGTGGGCGTGTGTTCTGTATTCCCTCTGCAATTGTCCGAAGGCAGCCGTTTCGTATAGATAGCTGCCTTTTAAATATTTCAATACTTTTTATGTGTATTGATACGTGTATATATTAAATATTTCATGTGCTGTTTTATTCATACTTTGAAAACAATTCATGTCCTTTTGTTCTATTTTATGTCTGGTTTGTAAATATTTCAAAGTGTATTGATATGACTGTATCCATGGACATAGCTTGATTGCTTTATCATCTTCTATTGAAATAGTTTGATATCTTTGTGTGTATGGTATAACAATGCCTATTGATTATTGATATTTCTTTCTATTGGGTGCATTATTTCAACACCTGGTGTTATAATTCTATATCTTTTATTGTGTTTCGAAACGTTGATATCATATGATTCATGCTTTGTTTATTTGATATGTTTCGGTAGATCTTGCTTTTTTCTGGGGTCATTGTCTCATTAAGAGACTCCTAGCCATTTTACAATTAACATTATTTTGTTCGCATGATGATAACTATCGTTACTTCGTTTTTGTGTGTATTAAGTATCGTATTTTGACGTAGCCAGTGTATACATTTTCGCCTTCTTAATTGTTTCTTATTATTTTGATAAGACATATATATTATTTTGACTAGTCTTTGTGCCTTTATGTATGTAATGCTTGTTCATCGACGCCAAACAATCCCCAGACCCACAACTTCATGCAACATCTGAACAACTGTTTCCAACCTGAAGCCGTAGTCCTTCTTCTCTGTTACACAATTGAAGATCTGTAATGCAATCCTTATACAAAGGAATGTTTTGTACGGATGTTTTTGTATGTTTTTCAGGCACTTCCACTTGGTTTCTCTTCAACGTCTTCTGCTGCACCTGATGTTACAATGGCTGGTCCATCCGCATTTGAATAAATCGGTATTTCTTACATGTTTTATCGATTCCAGAATGTAGCTAGTGTCACATTTTAGGTGTTAAGCTTCGCGGACAGGCTGCATCTCCCTTGGTGCAGGAAATCGTCTCATGATCTTATCCAGTGAACCATTAAGGGGCAACGTTTATTGTGAGACTGATTCGAGTGGTAAATGTTGAAATATGACACAGATTGTAATTTTGGACTGCGAGTCATGCAACGGAATTCTGTAGCATTCCTGAGATCTTGTCGATTGATAATTCGTGGATAAATTATTTCGTCTTCAAAAGAGCTATAAAATTGGTACTCAGCATATCATTTACATGTACTTTGGGCATTGTTATGCTTGAATTAACAGTGTCACCAGAATTTTCTTAGTTTGATAAGTCAATTATCAACGTGAGTGTTCTGGTTTCTACCTCTCTCAAATAAAATTTTACAATTTGTCCATTTTACGTGGATAATGTTGTCGCACTAATAGGGGTTATTTACTTCCATTGGCCAAACCATTTCTTTCTAGATGTCAGCTTAACCTCGACACTCTCCAACAAAGTTACGTAATGCTTTATTACTTTTTAAGATGACATAGGTCATTATCGGTGTTTAAAATTATTCTTTCTCCCGGAAAACTTAACTGAGAGCAGCAAAACTGGACACTGATTAGAAAAAGTATCACTTCTAGACTTTAGAAGCTACAGTGTAGGTAATGCAGGCACGACAACGGTATGATACAAAGTAAAAGTACTACCCTAATTGAGCCGAACATGTTCTTTTGTACATATCTTTCATTAGTATTACATGGCTCTTGCTTGAAATGTATGTGAAAGATTGTAAATGTGCATAAAGCAATGCTGGGGCTGTTTAAGTTAGAGCATTTGCTTTAATGTGATGTAAAGTCCTTTTTTTACTAATAAGTAAAGATGAATTAGAGTTTTTTTGCTATGATAACTGTATTTAGCAACGTAAGTGCATTCTATGTTGTGGTATCCTCGTGTGTTGGAATGTTTTGAGGAAGAGTAGATGCAGATGATAAGGTTGACTGTAGTTTTTATAGGGGACGTACTCAAGACATGGTAACTTTTTCGTGCATGGGCAGGTGTTTAACATTGTCTGGTTTATTTTGTAGGTGACGATCTGTAGCAAAACCAACCTATTTACTGCGCCTATTTTCTTGGCTACTTGGCTACTCATATCATATATCATATATCATATCATATCATATCATATCATATCATATCATATCATATCATATCATATCATATCATATCATATCATATATCATATCATATCATATCATATCATATCATATCATATCATATATCATATATCATATCATAACATATCATTACTAATGTTCAATATTGATAGTATTGCTAGATAATATTGATAGTTCAATATTGAATTGCCTGTAGGCCTTTGACAGTAACATCCTTAATGGTGTAACCCGTATTCATAGGGGCTTCTCGTATTCTCTTCTTATCAGCGACAATGCTGTATTTTGTTAATGGCGTGAGTGGGACACTAGTAAAATAAATACTTCAGAGTAACCCGGTATCGCAAAGATTGCACAGTTTCACACAGAGCAAATCAAGCTGACATTCATTTTTTGTCATTTTATTTCAAATGGAGAGTGGATGTTGGTTAAATTAGTAAAACTCACATTTATGTTCTTCACTGCGTATCTTACCCCTTTGTGAAGTATCTCTTTGTTTGTTGTAGTATTGTGAGACAATGCGATAGTGGTACCCTTTTCCTTTCTTCTCGTCTGACTCCCTTGCTTGACCCTGGTCCTATTGTGAGGTATTGTGAGGAATTCAGGCTGCCTCATTATTGAGGACGCTGGGTGGTTATCATGCATCTTTAGTACCGGGTTTTCTTTGGAGAGTATCCTGGTAGGGGAAAGTGTAGTGAAAGTAATCGTACTTCTTGGATGGGTAACGCTGGGTAATGAACCTCCAACCTATTAAAGGAGGCGGTCATTGTGCCAATTGTGACTAGTTAAAGCCCTGTTATTAAGCACGTCTTTCTGTTGATTTGGTGTTTCTGTTGATTTGGTATCCCTCGACTAATTTCATGCGAATTTTTTTCGTGTCCTTGGTATGGTAGTATTATCGTATTCCACTATGACCTAGTGTACGCGTATTCCAGCGTAGGGTAGTGTTTGCGTATTGCAGTATGATGTAATGGACGCGTATTGCAGCCTACAATAGTGTTTGCCTATTCCAATATGACGTAATGTACGTGTATTCTAGCGTAGAATAGTGTTTGCGTATTCCAGTATGACGTAGTGACCATGTATGCCAGCTTAGAGTCACTTGTCACCTGGTGGTCGCACACCCTTCAAGGGCACAAGCGGTCATCGGGCGCTACTTGTTCTTGTCCTTGGCTTGATTTGTTCATGCCACCGCGCCCATCTTCATCCATACCGTGATGTTGCTCAGTCATGTCGTTCGTGGTCTTCCCCTACACCTCTTCACCTCAACCTTTCCCTCCAGTAAGCTTTTCTGCAACCCTCCTCTCCTGATTAGATGCCCAGAATAACTGCATTTCTACTTCTTAATGTTGACTAAGAACTTTCAACTGGTCTTTGCCCTTTGCAGTGCCTCTTCATTCTTGATATGCTCCACATAACTTATTTTTAACATTTTCCGATAAAGCCACATTTCAAAAGCTTCTATTCTGCTGCATGCTTCTTTATTCAGCATCCAAGTATCTGCCCCGTACAGGAGTGTTGAACGTATGTAGCATTTCAGCAGCCTTTTTCTTGTTTCTAGTTTCAGCCCAGCTGTACGAAAAAGACTCTTCGTATTCATGAAGCTTGTCCTTGCTATCTCAATTCTTTTGACCTCCTCGTCGCATCTCCCGTCAGCTGTTATAAGTTGGCCCAAGTATGTGGACTGTTCTACTTCCTCCAAATGTTTTCCATCCACATATATTCTTATAGCACAGGTCTCTTGCACATTCTTTCTCACTACCATAGTCTTTGTCTTTTTTACATTCATGTTCAATCCTTTGTCTTTGCTTCTTGCATTAACTAGATTGACTATTTCTTGGAGGTCCTGCTCAGACTCTGCTATCAATGCCGTGTCATCTGCAAAGCGCAGATTTGTGACGTTCCTTCCGCCAATCTTCACCCCAGTCAACATGTCTGCCTCTTCAAAAATACTCTCTATGTATACATTAAACAGTTTAGGTGAAATAACGCAACCTTGTCTTACACCTTTCTTAATGGGGAACTTGCTCGACATTTCGCCGTTAACATTAATCATTGCACTCTGAACCCAGTACTGTATCAACTGCAAATCCTTCCCATCTATTTCTGTGCCTTGCAAAGTTCTAATCAGCTCTTCATGTTTCACACGATCAGATGCCTTTTCATAATCTATGAAAAATAGATAAATCTTCTTTTCTAGCTCCATGTATTTGTCTATAATCAGTCTCAGGTTTAAAATGCCTTCTCTGGTTCCAATTCCGGTACGGAAACCTGACTGTGTCTCTCCAATCTTCTCTTCAAGCTGTCGCTCATTTCTTCTCATGACCATTTTCAAGATGACTTTGATCAAATGACTCATTAA
>JANTCA010017962.1:9448-20001 GCA_024741275.1 Chironex yamaguchii
CTCTTCTTCAATGTTTTCTCTCTCCCTCTTCTTCAATGTTTTCTCTCTCCCTTTTCTTCAATGTTTTCTCTCTCCCTCTTCTTCAATGTTTTCTCTCTCCCTTTTCTTCAATGTTTTCTCTCTCCCTTTTCTTCAATGTTTTTTCTCTCCCTTTTCTTCAATGTTTTCTCTCTCCCTTTTCTTCAATGTTTTCTCTCTCCCTCTTCTTCAATGTTTTCTCTCTCCCATTTTTTCCCTTTGGTTTACTTACCGTCCCCTTTTTCTCTACGTTTTATTCCCTTCTCTTCTTTTCTTTTTTTCCCCATTCATGATTCCTCTTCATCGTCTACTTCGTCTCCTTGCCTCTTCTTATCCCATGTGCTGCAATTTTATAAAGTTTTTCCTCGGCATTTGGGTTTCATGAAGGAGTAGTAAGATTTCTTTTTATTCGCGTAATGTTTCCTGCTAATAACAGATGCAAGTTTAGTGACTCAGTACGCAAATCTTGGCATCCCAAGTTTACCTGAGAAGCAACGTCTCTGTAGCTTAGCACTTTCAGCATTTTTTCCAGAAAGTAAAAGGCAACAGGTTCTATTTCCACCCCGGATGTAGAGTTTGTCTCTCAGGGTTTGCATAATTTTATTTTCAAGTCACATATAAATCAACACAAGATTTACTGGGTCATAAATCAACCGCCGGTTTGCCTTCTCTTTTTCATCCTTGTAGAGCAACGTGCAAATGGCGAATTGCATCATGAGCCACAGCGGAACAGTTGCCGTCGATTCGATGGGTAAGTGATATGTTCTGCAATTGCGAATTTGGATACCGTGAAATCACTGTCGCTGCTGCAAAAAATGGAATCCATTATAGATTCATAACGAAGGTTTTGCTAATAGTATAAGTTGTGATGATAATAATTTACGTTTTGATGATAATATTATAGATTTTGACTATAATATTATAGGGTTTGAATATATATAATATTATAGGGTTTGACTATATATAATATTATAGGGTTTGATGATTTTGTGGGTTACGATAATAATAATAATATAGGTTGTGATGTTAATGTTATAGGTTTTGATGATAATATTTTAGGGTTTGTCTATGATATTATAGCATTTGATGATGTACGTTGTGATGATAATATTTTAGGTTTTGGTGATGATATTATAGGTTGTGATGACAATATTTTAGGTTTTGGTGACAATATTACAGGTTGTGATGATAACAATATAGGTTTTGATAATATTATAGGTTGTGATGATATTATTTTTGGTTGTGATGATAATAATATAGGTTTGATAATATTAGAGGTTATGATGATAATATTATAGGTTGTGAGTTATTATACCTTGGCTACAATGTCCATATAACGCGTTTGATAGTACTATAAGGTGGACTTTGTGAACAAAGACAAATTACAAGCCGCTGAGACATGGTTTTATCGCCGTATGTTAAGAATTACGTACACCGTACATGAAACAAACGAATCAGTTTTAATTCGAGTTGGTTAAGAACGTGAACTCCTGAAAACCATCCACTGTCGACAACTGGAGTTTCTTGGGCACATCATCTGCAAGGGCTCTCTTGAAAGCCTTTGCCTTACCGGCAAGATCTCAGGAAAACGTGCCCGCGGTGGTCAACAATTATAATACACCAACAATTTCAAAATTGACCCTAACCTTGACAGCCTGGAGAAACTCTGGCGCAAAGCGCAAGACAGATATATTTGGAAACAGTCGAATCGCGTGTGACGCTGAAAAAAGAAGAAGAAGGTGTTGTCTCTTCGCCATGATAACAGTGTTGAGAAGGTACAAGAAGTGAATCCTTGCTGTACTGTCTCGCTTTGTGTTTAATAGAGGCCATCAGTTTCCCATTTTTATTCTCTCATTTAGCCTAACAATTTCTGAGGGGGAGACCCTGGATATCTGGTCCTCTGAAAGAGAAGATAAGAACAATGATCTTCCTTGGGAGACTGGGCCCAGCAACCCACGTGACAGGAAGCGAGCAATGTCTTGGCAGGACAATAGGAGCATATCAACGCGTCTTTCAGAGGTAAGTAAAGGGGAAGGTTCTTAGATAGACAAATTGACCCGAAACCAAAGCTCTGCACAGTTAGAAAACTCCCTATCAATTTTTGCCATCTCTTTTTGGGCCAATGTAGTCTGCCTGTCAAGAAGAGAATTTACAGGTTCTTAGGAAATGCCTACTCCCACATAGAGTTGCGGGTTTGCTTTCCAAACAACCAAACGCATTGGTACCTTTCTTTCCTTGAAAGGATTTGTTCGCAAGCCATTTTGCGCCTGTGGTGTTTACATGTTTACTTGTCGTGGCTATAAGGCCACGTATTATGGCAAAACGTCCAGGCATCTTATTGTTAGGAACAGGGAACATTTAGGAGTAAACAAAGAAGGGGAAAAAATCAAAGGGGTTCCATCTGCCATTAGAGAACACATTTGCACTACTGGACACCCTGCATCCTTAGAGGAGTTTTAAATCTTGGACAAAGCTGCCAATGAGTTTGACTTGTTGAGACATGAAAGTTTATTACTAAGGAGAGACTGTCCATTACTAATTGCGCCATTGCATTATCTTTGTTTTAATTTTTTCGTAAAAATGAGTCAGCTCATTGTTTCACTGAAAAATCTTTCCTCTTTTTTCAAACAATTGTATGAGTAACTATTGAAATTGTATAGAACTTTATAAATGGACTTTCTAGACTTTATTATTTGCTGTTAGCTGAGGATAATAGGAGATCCTATTGAAATGTTATGATAATATGATTTAATTTCACTTTATGTTCTGTTAATATGAATTATTTTATGTTATCAAAAGAAGGCATGTCAAGATCAGAAACAAGTGTCTCATTGATATGAAACATGGAAAATATGAAAAATTTCAATTCTCATTCTCAAATTGAACGGAAAGTGTAATACGTGTACGGATGAGATCGGGACGTGAACTTTAAATCGGATTCCTTTATTTACTTATTCTTGTTGATATTTACCGTAGTTGACCGATCGATTTACAACCATGTTTCGTGGACGGGATCAACCACGTAAAGTGAAGGTAAGATGTTCCAATTGAATCAACTGTGGATGCATGATCTCTAGATGCTATAAATGGAAAACTAAAGTAGTATGATGCATATCATGCGTTCATGGTCTTTGTTTGTTAAACGGAAAAGTGAGTTAAAACTTCTATTTAAACTGAATTTACAGTGACCAAGGTTTAGCATGTGACAGTTGCTAGTGCCCTTGCGTCCGAACACATCAAAGGCAGGGGCAACTCACTGATCCATTGGCAACGGCCTCATGAAGCAATCTTTATCAATATTGTAATATTGAATTCACAGTTATGATATTGATACAGCATGTTTCATTAGGTTGTTGACAATATATTAGTGTGTTGCCCTTTTTTTTGAAGTGTTAGGGCGCAGGTGCACTAGCAACTGTCGCATGACCAAACCATGACAAAGCTTGATTTTTATTGTCTTACAACAATAGGTGTTAGACTGCTAGCAGCCAAGCAGTCCAGTACGCCAAGTAAAATTCAACCTTGCTGGAATTGTCAAGTTTCGGCTTATCCCTCAAAGGTCCCGTCGTCCTGCCTTGGGGCCAACCCCAAGGACCTCATGACCTCAGAAACCTGACTAATTATCACTTATCTTCGTCAAAGTGGAAAAAAGATGAAGATAATCCGATAACATTTCGATACAAGTGCGCTTTCGGGTCCTTCGAGACGTAAAATGGTGGATAATTCACTTAAAGTTTTAGCCCTGAGCATCGTGTTTCCTTCATACCTCACATGTTTGATCCGAAAACTAACACATCGGTTTGTGTATCTAACAGCAACAAAAGGAGAAACAGAAACAGATCAAGTAAATGCCATGCAGTATTACCTCTGTCGCTGGGCCTGTTTGTCAGTCGTATCTCACCCGGGTCTTGGGAAGAATTTGCTTGGCATCGTTGTGCTTCATCAACATCATGATTTCGGATTCCGAGTCCACTGTCATTCTACTTTTTGTCGTGGTAGGTTTTGCCAGGGTTGTAATGATGATGATCATGTGGGGGGAGGCGGGGAGTCAGAGCACCATCAAGGACGCAAGCCCCTCTCTACGGGGGCCTTGAAACTGTATTCCGCTACAGCGTATCGTCTCAGTATGTCTGAAAGAAAACTGGACGGATTGACGTTATATGTGTTGTTACTATCTGACATTGGAGGTATAACACACCGCGTCATTTAAATCTTAGGACAGTTCAATTATGTTGTAGTTTTCACTGCAACGTTTCACGTGGGAAAACTTTCGAGCTAAACATTTTGTAACCTGCACTAAACTTTGTGTTAGTGTAAGAAATTATATATTTGTAATAAACGTGAATTATGAAATACGTATCATAAGTTAAGTCTAGGTGGTAGGCCGGCTGACGATTCATTGCTTCTTTAGGGCATGCCGCACTATTTACTTGTGTAGTTTAAAAACTTAGCAAGGGTCTTATCACTATTTCTAGCTTCGCTACTTAGATTTCACGAGGAGGGTCATACAGTATTCATCTCAACTCATTAGCAAACAGCGACAGATATTAATTCTCAGCGTGCAAGCATTAGTGCAGATGTTGATGCCTGATTTTAAAAACGTATCTTTGTATTTCTAAATATGTTCTAAGCATGTAAAAAGTATTTATAGAGGGGTGGCTTTTTTATCGACCCGGAAGGTTCATGAATCGGTAGAGCAGAACACAACTAGCTGTTTACCGAGATGCTGCATGTGTACGCGTCTGCCAGGCGCAGTGAACTGTGTACAAAAGAAACATGGCTCCACTTGTAGATAAGAGGAACCTTTCTTGATTGTTCGAGCGAAGTGTTATCCACTTGTCATTTAACAGTATAAATCCCTGTGCTAGGGTGGATTTTTCATAGGCATTCTAATTGAATGACGACAGTTGAAATGGCAAGCTTTCCTGTTTCATGCAAGTTAATCTTACTTGCAAACGAAAAAGTGTTGCTTCGTGACTTAATGATCTCGATAGCATGCCGGCGGCTTTTTATCCTTTGCTTTAAGGCCGCCCGTTTGTCAGTCTAGGTTAGAACTATCATCATGGCCATACTTGTACAGGTTCGTGCCAGTATGAAAGGTGTGCCCATGCCGCCACAGTTTCATACCAGTGTCATTTGATACTGATATGCTACCGCCGTCGTGTAAACGGGTCTTAGTCAAAGTAGACTAATTTGTCATGTTTCATATTTTGCTGTTTACACTGTACCAATGAAATAACTTCCTGACATTTATGTACCACCTTTGAGGATGCAACAGCAGCGGACCTTTATCATATTTTTTGCTCGTTACCTGTATGATCGCATTTTGAAGGTAGGTAAGGTTAAAGTTGACAGGCAGGGGGTTGTGAAAATGAAGACTTTGGACTGCTACATGTAGGCCACATGATAAATTATATATTTATTAAAAGCAATCACAAAAACAACATATTAGTATAAGTCGATGCATTAGCATAATCAAAAGAGTGGTATTTTTAGTGGTATTAGAAATTTTGACAGTGATTGCTTTTAATGTAATGGTCTTCTACTATTTTTGAGTATCATTACTCTTTCTAATACTATGTTGTTTTAGGCAGTATACCATGTGGAAAACACGTCTACCCGACCAGCTCAGGATGTACAATTAGAACTTGAAAAAGTTTTACAGAAGTTGATGGAGAGTGGAGTCATCACTGAATATAATTGCCCTGAGAAGTAAGAGTTAATAGTTTATTTGAAAATTTACATTATGTTGTCATTTGTGAATATCAGAAGATGACAGCTTGGTTTAACTTTGGCAACATAGTCAATAGAAAATACTAGTTGTGAGAAGTAAGCGGAGCGCTGTTGCTCTTTGTTTGAATGTTGAGCCACAAAATAATATCTCGAGTTATTAGGCCATGATTGTGCATACCAGTCGGATTCCTTGCTATGCTCTGTTGTAAAATATTTGTAGAACATATCTCAAACTGAAACACATGAAGAAACCTTGAAATGAAAACCAAGTTTGATATAATGTCATATTTTGTTAAACAAACAAGCGAGCAAACAAACATCAAACAAACAAGCATCAAACAAACAGAGAAACAAACATCAAACAAGGAAACATCAAGCAAACAAACAACCTAACTTTAAACAAGTTACCAAACGTTAAACTTCAAACAAACAAACAAACATCAAACAAGGAAACATCAAACAAGGGAATATGGAACAAGGAAACAAACAGACAAACTTTAAACGAATAAACCAACATCAAACGCACGTTAAGCAGGCGATTTTCATTACATACATTTGTGTAAGAGGACAGCCGTGGTTGTTGTAATAAAATATTTGGTCAGTAATTCTTGGTGGTAAGTTTCTTGACAGTTTCTAACAATGTTTTTGAAATATTTGGAAGTTTTAAGTGATCTTGTATCTCGCTAGTTGAATATTTTATGAAGACTGTTTATGAAAATGTCTTTAAAAACTTCAAAGCAGATTTTCCTTTGTGTCAATCAATACAAGTATTTGGATTGTGTTGGCATCCTTAATTTGGAATATTTCAGATTTTTTAATATTTTACTCACACGACAAGACATCAGGAAAGTAGGTCTTTCCAAAATATCATATCGTGTCATTTTGCAAATGCCTTTTAAAATCATCATTCTGCACTTAGTCATAAATTAATCATTGTTTTGATCTTCTGTTTAGCTCACCTTTTGACGTTTTGTTTCTTGTTATCCTTGTTATTGAGCATTCCTCAGTCCCAGGCCAGGGTTAGGGAATTTTCATAAGCTGTAAGCTCATTATGAGAATGGGCTCCCTTTACTTATTCTCACTAATGGCATTTTTGTTTTGTGGTGGCGCGTATTCGAACTAGCAACGACTGGTCTGCCCACTAGAACATGACAGCTCTTATTTAGGTATAAAACACAATACTACAAATGCTAGGGATACAATACTACAAATGCTAGTGATACAATACTACAAATGCTAGTGATACAATCCTAATACAAGGCTGCATCTTTTAATTTGCCACTGTGCAGTCTACAACCCGGTGTCTGTAATCTGGTATAATATTGAAGTTGAGTTTAGAAGGCATTGTGGCACATTCCCTGCATTGAACGAGGGAATCTTGCTGTTGGTGTTCAAATTCTTATACTGACGTAGTAACTGGAAATATTGATTTTTTTCATCTTTTATTTTATCATTCGCAGGTATTTGTTCCGGTGTAAAGCGAATGATGGTCGTGGTAAAAAATTAGTCTTTGAATTGGAAATATGCGCTGTACCATACGTGGAAAATGTTGTTGGTATGGTTTTGTTCTTTCAATCTATTTTTCATGCTGGGGGTGGTGCTTATTTTTCATGCTGGGGGTGGTGCTTATTATCGCGCATGTTACGTTGACCCTCATTACTGTTTATTTAATATGGCTCAAATGTTTTGTAAACTCGTTAGCGAATGAGGAGATATTGGCAATGAAAGATGGCAATTATTTGGTCTCATGTCAAAAGTTTATTTCATGAAAAGGTGAAGGGTATAACTAAAGTACACAAAAGATGGCATCACAAGAAACATTTCACTTAGCATTGTAGGAAATGTTCGTCGAAAACAAGCAAAGTAGCCCGAAGAGTTGAAAGGAAGAAAATAGTCTCAGATGTGTTAGTTTAGCTTTTAGTGCAAAGAATCAGGTCGCTCTTCCTCTTATTTAACAACACTTCGTTACTTTGCTGCTGCCTATGGACGGTTGGCGTAATACATTAGAAAAATAGACACGACATTTAATGATATTCCTTAACCGAGTCCCTTAAAATATTTGCTGATGCTTTGTATAAGAGAGAAAATAAAACGCGTATTATCCCTGAGGAAGTTTTCACTGAGCTCATGAAATTTATCGCCAAGACTATTGTATTTAATAAGAATTGTAGAAATTGGTGTATTCGCAGGAAAACGAAGTTTAATTAGGAAACGAAGTACATGTACTGCGACAATAAACATATTGTATATGACAAGGAGAACACTCCAATAAAAACGGCAGTAATCATTTCTTAACGTGTCGAAGACATTCCATTCTTCATCACCAGAAATTGGTATTACAATGAGATGTAGAGATACGTCAAGAAATGATTATGGTTCTGAGTGTTCTTCTCATCATATACAATATGTTTATCGTCGCAGTACTTGTACGTCGTTTCCTAATTAATAAGAATGTAATTTATAATTGTAGCTAAAAGGATGGAGCTGCTATTTGCGCAGCGTAAACGTCAGTAGACGGACACCCAATGATAAGGGTAGACAATTAGGGTTGAATGACTAATGGTCTTTCGATCTTTCCTATGGAGTTGTTTATTGCTCAGTAGCTAAGGCGTCAGATTTGTAGTCGTGAGACCCGGGTTTGACGCCCCGGTGGTCATAATTATTACTTTACTTTAGTTTTTAAAATAGCACCACCCTATCGACTTTGACAATAAATGCATTTATTCTCTTCCTCCCTCTACTTGCGTTCTGTGTTGTCTTTCTTTTTTTGTTTTTACAATAATTGTCTGGAATGATTTTACGTTGCTCATTTCTTTTTTTCCTATCTTCCTGTTGTTATTTTCCTTTCAATCTTCACCTCATCGCATGGTACATAGTGTACTTTTTTATCCATTCTTGGTTTGTTCTTTAGTTATTCATTTTCAGTTTTGCTTTCCTACATTTTATTCAAGTTTTCTTTTTCCACATCGTTTTCTGCATAGACTACACATTTTCTAATGATATTACTTCTTCAGATGGTAATACCGTCTAATTTTTATGTCTGCTGAAAGTGAATAGAGTCTTGTTTTGAGCATAATCCTTGTAGTCGTTGGTATGCTGTGGGAGCTATCCTTACTTTGTTTCCTTCCATTATTTTCTTAATTTAGTTTAAACTTTCTTTATTTCTGCTTCTATTTTGACTCCAATCCACGTCTTCATGTTTTTGTCTGTTGATTTACCATCTGTAGAAACAGACCGGTTGTGTGGTATCTTTAACACTGTAGTCCACAGAATGCAGGCAGGGTTAATAAGGTTCACTAAAAGCGAGCAGAGAGTATGTGTGAGCTAAATGGAATACTTCAACGTGTTGACCAGCTAGACTGTGATATACAAATTCCAGTAGTATATCCTCTAACAATAAATCTCTATATAGCTTGAGCTATCTGTGAGCCTATAATCCATGAAAGCATAATCACATTCATTTTTATCCAAAGTAACAAAATCACTGGCGAGCAACTGCTTATATAGGTTTGAGAAGTCCATCTAGAAGCCAGTGGAACTTTTCAGAACAGTATAGAATGCTGTAGAACACAGTAGAACATTCTAGAAACTTTTAGAACAAAATAGAATCAAATGGAACTTTCTAGAAGCTTCATGCAAATATTACAGCAGCATTGTTCCTGCAGCACAGGTAAGGTTTCTAGAAGGTTCTAGACATACATAACAGGTTGTCACGCAGTATCTTGCTTAAACTAGTAACAAAGTCCTTCAAACAGTTCGATTTGTGTTAAATGATGTAATTAGGAGCACTGTTTCTACTTTTTTACCTAGGTATTCGTCGGAAAAGACTAAAGGGTGAAGTTTGGTTATATAAAGATGTTGTAGAAAGGATATTAGCAATGGCAAAATTGTAGTTGGGTTCTGCTGTGTTTTACAATGTCTACCAATAATTCTTCCCTAACTAGTTTAGACAGCAAGTGCTACGCACATACCAGATCCATAAATTCAGACAAGTACAATCGTTTCGTTCTTTCAATTTATTTTCAACAAGCAACCGTAGAAGTCCAACAATAATTTTTGTTCCATATTTTAACCTAAGCAGGCATTTATTCGGTTACACCAACTAAATATTTCGTTCCGTTTTTTCAGCCTCAGATCTATTTTTATGGAGACTTTCACCTTTGGTCTTGTCCACTTGGCACATAGCTTTTAAAACATTTATTGAGGGAACTCATACGGGATATCACAGCTGTGAGTTAATAAAATATTACATACGGATAAGGTGGTCGTACCTGACAGTAAATGTGAATTGCGTTGTTTACATGATTCATTCTCTATTTATAGACTATTAACGTACGTGACATCCTTCAGTGGATTGCATCTTATCACTCTCTTTGTATCCATGCCAAATAAACGTCATCTTATGTTTGGTGCTTTGCAACTGACAAAAGTAAATCTGCCTTTCACCCTTGAACTAGTGTTATCAAGATGCAAAAATTTCAACGCCGCTGAAACCTTTATGCAACTTTAACACAACATGAAGCCATTTTTACATGTCACTCTTGACACAGTGCAAAGCATTAGTCCATACTGTTACCGCGTCTCAAAAGCATGTCTTCCTTACGCAATGTAAAACATCTGTAAAGGATGTCTTCCTTACACAACATCAAGCATCTCTAAAGGATGCCTTTCTTACACAACATTAAGCATCTCTAAAGGATGCCTTCCTTACACAACATTTAGCACCTCTAAAGGATGTCTTCCTTACACAACATCAAGCATCTCTAAAGGATGTCTTCCTTACACAACATCAAGCATCTCTA
>JANTCA010017984.1:0-24791 GCA_024741275.1 Chironex yamaguchii
AACAAAAAGGCGTGAAGAAAGGATAATAATAATATTAATGATAATGATAACGATAATGATAACGATAATGATAACGATAATGATAATGATAATGATAATAATAATGTAAATAATAATGACAATAATAATGACAATAATAGTTTGAACTGAATATTCCTTACATCATTTTTATTTTGCAAGAAATAAGTGTAAATAATAGGTGTTTTGTTTTTCTTTCTTCAGGTGTCATCACATCAGCAAAAGTATGATTTAGTTTATAAGTCAAAGGAATGTGCACCATACACATTACAAAGCTCTGCAAGTAGGTTATCAAGGCAACCTTATTTTACTTTCTTTCACTGCTGCCTCTATTGTATGGATAATGTTATAATTCTTAAAGCATTGAACCCTAAAGTATTTATTCTTTATCCAAGTAAATGTACTACATTGTTTGGTATAATATCTGCTCATTACCTGTCTTGATTGAAGTATCTAACTTTTTGCAAGCTTTTTTTCTCAAGTCATTTCGCTATATTTCTGTAGTACTTCAAAGATGCATCCCAACTGTAGTTGGAGATAAAATTAAAAAATTTCTTTCACCTGATGGAAATGAATTGGTGAATTCAAACAACAAGACATTGACTGGCACTGATGTAAAATGGGGAACAATGTAAGTACCTGGTTATAATCTAATAGACAAGTATTAAGAAAGACCTAGTAAGTGTTATAAAAAGTATACACACTCTTGTTGTATAACATAACTTATAATAGATAACTTCACCCGTTATGGAGTTTTCCCTTTTCATTTTGTAAATAAAGTATTAACAGTATACGTGAACAAGGTTTTTAGATAGCCTGATGGTATTAACACTATACGTGAGCAAGGTTTTTAGATAGCCTGATGGCATTAACAGTATACGTGAACAAGGGTTTTAGATAGCCTGATGGTATTATCGCTGCACATGAATAACGTTTTTAGATAGCCTGATGGTATTAACAGTATACGTGAACAAGGTTTTAAGATAGCCTGATGGTATTAACAGTATACGTGAACAAGGTTTTTAGATAGCCTGATGGTATTAACACTATACGTGAGCAAGGTTTTTAGATAGCCTGATGGTATTAAGACTATACGTGAACAAGGGTTATAGATAGCCTGATGGTATTATCGCTGCACACGAATAACGTTTTTAGATAGCCCTGTGGTATTGGTATTACAGTATAGAAAAATTTCTGATGGTAAGGACCACCATGATTAATGTCATTGATGAGTAAATAGTCACAAACGTATGTACAAATAGTCAAGAACTTGAAAAAATAGTTTTCCATTCCCTTAGAATATGGTAGGTCATTTTAGTTTTTCCAGTCCATCATAATTATTTTATTCAACCTTTGTCCTTTCTTTTAGTGCTGCAAGTGTACTAGTGAACTTACAAAATCTTGGCAAAAGGGTAAGAAATATCACACATCAATTTTGCTTTACATCAATGTATGTGTGTTAACAATACCTCACACAAAGCACCAGTAGTTGCAGATTGTTAAACGTTAATGTAACAAATGCTATTTGCCAGTTTTTGGAAATGTGAATTTGGTAAGATATTAATTAGAAGATTTCAAATGCAATCTACTTTGCAGCATAGCAAAGGCAAATATAGCTCAATTTTGCTTTACCCCCATCATTTGTGTGTCATAGCTGTATGTTTGCCTTAACAACTTGTTGTAAAATAACTATAGCTGGTGTATAAAAAAAGTTCATTGCAAAAGTTTCTGTATACGGTTTTTTTTATGTTGTAGCTCATCCAAGATGTCCAGCAGTCATGGTATTGGATTCTCTCGTAAGTTGTTCTTCTTTTATCGTATACTTAGATTAACAGACATTATCTTCAAAGTATTGTCACTGCATTTATCAACTGTCAAACCATGCCGACAGTACTCTTAATTATACCTCCCTAGTTACGATAAGAGTCACAATTACTGCAGAGCCTAGGCCTGTGCTTAAGTATTACTTGTCACAGAGTCTTAATCTCTCAATTGTGAAGGTCAACTATGGCAACAATACTAGATACTGTTCCTTTGAAATGCTAAGACAGTAAAGTTTAATTTTTAAGACTACTGTGCTGTCCTACCTAATATAGTGTAATCATTGCTGTTTTAATTTTTGTATTTAGTCATGATTTAGTTGGCATTGCCATGAGCTTTTCATTGCATTGTTTGATGCATTTCTGTAGACGATTCTTGTGTTATTTATGAAAGATAATTAATTATTTTGCATTTGACGATAGTTTTTGCTTATTTGATATAATTGTATTGAATTGTATTGCGTACAAGGACTGGTCGAAGATTCCTTTTATTTTATAATTATAAAGAGTGGCAAGTAATATCCCATCCATGTTTACATACTTTAATTTCTTCACTACACTTAGTAGTTCATTATTGATTTGTTGTCTGGTTTTTCTCTCAAGGGGCCTGGGAATTGCAATGGTGTTCTCCTTTGTGTACATCCTTATCATGAGGTACGTGTTACCTTTAAACAACAATAAAGTTTGATAGCTTGAAGTTATAATAGACATTGTTTGACGATTGTTTAAACATAGCGGTAGGATGCTCGCTTGGCATGCAGAAGGTTGTGGGTTCGAATCCACGACGGGTCATGCGAGGGACTTCAGCTATGATCCATTATGATTGCCTGCTTAGCAGCGACCACTTGCGGGAGACGTTAATCACATTGTGCTTTCAGAGGAACAGCCACTTTGTGTAGCATCCATCGTACTTGAACAGTTGTGTGATCCAACGGCCAAGGAAACGGAGTGTGCGCCACAGTACGTCATAGAACTTTAATTTGACTTTATGATTATTTGAGTGTATAATGGTACACTGAATTCGAATCATATTTCACATGGGATTTGCTCTTTGGAGTACCTTGTGTAGTATAGCAATAAGCTTGTGTCATGACTTTTTCAACACGAAATGGTATGTTAATTATTATTATTATAAACTTGTATTCTTTGTCTGCTTTAGTTTTCTTGTAACAAGATGTCATTGTGGAAATTAGATAAAATTCTACTTGACGTGAAATTTTTATCGACTTATATTGATTTCCTGTTTTGAGTTTATTGATTGACAGCAACTGTCTTGTTTTATTTTTATCAGATGGGTTGCTGGTATATTCGTTTGGTTAACAACATATGCCGTTTTGACACTGTTTGGGTTCGGTACGTGGTGTGCTTTTATCCTAAGTCAAAATCTTGTTGGAAGAATGTTCCCATTACCTTGCAGATTCAAGATTGAGTTCATATTACAACTTCTTTATTCTGCTCCTTGCCCTATTGTGCCTTCGATAAAACTAGACACCTATGTCTTATTTCCATTGTACGTCTCACTATATAAAGCTAGTGACACTTAAAGAACAGTGATGTCCTTAGACAATTTGGATTGCAAAAGCTTTTAACGAGCTTATTATGCTTTAGAAATGTCCTTTTAGGCTTCATAGGTCGAAAACTGGTGAATCGTTCTCTGCTTCAAAAGGACTGTTATATTTTTATTATATGTTCCTCTAGATGACTTCTGTAATATCATTGACTTTGAATCTTGAAGAATATGTCTTGCCATAATACTATGTCGTATATTTAAAGTTGCCTTGAAAAGATGCGACCTTGCGCTAAAAACATACTTAAAAGCTTTTTTCGTCTGATACTCTTCATAGTATGAAACGTCAGAAAAGAAAGTATATGTATATGGCAACCTATTTATGTATAAGTATAGATTTTCAGGTTTTGTGCCACAAAAAGATTGTTCATATATTTAAAGTGTTGTCCTTGTTGTTTGTGTTATCTTTTAGGCATCGGTTTTCATGGAGCAATGTAGTAAATATACTCTTATAGTGATGTCATTTCAAATATCGCTTGAGGTGGTGGTGGTTGGAATTTGTAGTCATGTATAAAAGCCACCCGTTATACTCAGCTAGTTCTTTGTGTTTTAATTGTTTGTGTTATTTAAAGTAAAAGCTTTGTAATCATTCATTGTCCATTTTATTTTTTGTTTCTATCCTAGGGACATACTATTGTTATAAAGAATATGACCGCTTGAAGAACAACTCAGCGACTACTGTAAAGTTTGAGTTCACGACAAACCTGACATCGTACAAAGATATGAAGGAAACTTGGCTCGCCTTGAGTTAGTATTAACAAGTTATTCTTATTTCCTAAAGCACTCGTATGGTCATCAGAAGTTTCAATTTCTAAATGCTTTGTAATTTTTGAGTTGGACATGTTTCTCTTTTTAGATTTTATTTATGTACTTGAGTGGAAGGCATCTACGTAAATTGCCCTTTAAAATAGACGATGCCATTTTTTGTTGACACCAAATATCATTCCTACGGACTATTCATAGCTGTGGTACTCGTTAAACGCTTGACCACTTCTCTGACTGCTCTTGATTTCAGCTATTATTTTCCTGCAGTAACGACACCGTAGGTTTCATATATTCTATAATCATTTGAGGACTAAGTTACCATAGATCTTATGATGAATCCGATATAATTTGCATTAAACTAATTTAGGCTCAAAGTAGGAACACCTTAATGATACAACTAACTGTGAAAAATCCTACGTATGCGTTGTCCCATGTTCTATTGGATATGACATCCAAGAGTTCGAAATTTAGTTGTGATCAGTTAGCTAAAAATTCCTACAATCATATAAAAGTGTCCATATTATAACATTATTACTACAGTAAAGGCGATTTTACAGCCAAAATTGCCTCCTTTAACATAAGGAAAGGAAATGTCTGGACTGCTTAAAAATCGATCCCATAGCGAGCAGGATTTTCTAAATTATTCAGTGTGGACTTGATAGCCATCATGACTGTCTTTGAACCTTATAACGAACATTCTTTCTTTTTGCAATCAGTGGAGCCAGTAACGAACCAAATGAATTAATCGCAAATGCACTTTCTCATTTTTAGCAATCATATGTGGAGTTATCCTCTTAATTCTTGTACTGCTGTTGCTTGCATTACGGAATAGAATTCGTCTTGCTATACAGTTAATTAAAGAATCCAGCAGGTAATTATACTTCTAATTGTTTTCTATTTTCAGTGTGTTCGGTTATCCCGTTGGTTTTCATCACCATAGACTCGTGTGGCCGCGTGGTTAGAGTGCTTGCACTCTGACCAGGAGGTTTTGGCATCGAATCCGCCTTCGCGGCACCTTTGGCAAGTGCCTGTAAACACTATGCCATGGGTCATCCCAAGCCATGTGAGGGAAATTTGGTACTATGAAACTGTTAGAAGTCGTCGGATAGTTGAGTTTGCACAATACCACAAAACATCGTGTTTGAGATCATGGGTGTCCAGTCATGTTCACTTTGGTTTAGTCACTCATGGTCAAGAACTGCAAATTAGTTCTGCACGCGCTAATGTGCAGTATAAAACTTAGGTTTGCTCTTCGGACAATGCTCAGATGAGTTATTGTAAATGTGCCTGTGCAGGCGTCTAAGTGGCACGGTTGCTAGGCACGTGAATAGACAGGTATCTTCGATATCGAGTGGCCGGCCATTACTATTATTGATTTTAAGTAAAATGACAGCAATGACACAATGAATGCAAATTTTGATATCTAGCTGTATTACAGATCATTAAATTCAATTGTTTGGCGTAAGATGTGAAGCACATTGGCAACGCAGTCTGTGAGTCAAAAAGCAAAGAAAAAAGTTAACATTCTCAATCGCCCTGGAATCCATGGTACAGTGGAAGACAGGAGAGTAGTATGTTTATCCTCTGTTATGGGTCCTGGACACAACGTGTATAAATACCAACTCTGTTTTCTTCTACATAGAATACAAGGGAATGCTTGTAATGTTTCTGATCTGACCCGAGTCTAGTGCTGAAATTAAAAAAAACCCCACTTATTTCACGACAATTTTACCACAGTCCATTTGTGTCGTAAAATAGAACAGCTAAACCAGCATAGCTGTGAACTGCATACTTGTTCGTGAATTGGACGGTGCCTGTCTGATAGTTAGGTCCTATAATAATGTGATCTGGCTACATTTGAGGTATTTATATGCTACCTGACTTCATATTTTATGCTAATTTGATATCGTGTAGTATTGGGTTTAGACGTAACAAGGGTGTAAAGCTCTTGTTATAATAGAAGGACGCTAGGCATGTTTTAAATAAAGAAAAGTGACAGCAAGTATGAGAATTTCTCGTCTCCAGTCATTACCTGTGTAAGGGAGCTAGCGTAGAGTGTTCATGTTGGCTTGCCCCCCCTCTGAGAGCCAGAGATCCCGAGGGAAGATGTCATAACTTTGACCGAGAATTACGAGTGCCGTCACCCCTTATGTGTATGGCTGCAGGTAACTAAAGAGTTGCTTTCCTGTTGCCTCTGCCGTCTGTGCATGGTCTTCTGTATCTCCAGAAGACGTTCATAGTCTTCTGATATTGCTTCTTTCATACTAATGATAAGTAACTACAGTATTACAACCTTATTCCTTTGTTTTCAGGGCAATAACGTCGATGTTGTCAACATTGTTCTTCCCTGTCATCCCTTGGATTTTTCAATTGCTTTTGTTTGGATGGTTTGTTGTGGTATTGACGTATCCTTTCTTGTGAGAGTCATTTCAATACTTCGTCAAATAGGCATCGTTGATATTAGAAATATGACATTATAGCTAGGCGTTACTTTTTGTGGTAAAATTTGTTACTTATTCTGCCACAACAAACACTGTGAAGTGCCATTCTTCGTATCGTTTATTGTCCATTGGATTCCTAGGTTGCAATGCATTGTTTGATTTGTGTTATTAAGGCGGCTTCTGTGATAAATTTGAGAGGGAGAATTATTGTTTCATGGTACCGAGGGAAACAATTATAACTTGATGTATTAGTTTGTTGATACAAATAAACGGAGTTGAATGGCTACATTGATTTGATTAGGAAAAATTTAATATAGTATATATTGTTGTATGAGCCTATTTTATTACTGAAATTGACCAAGCTTCTACATTGTCAATACCTTAACATATAATTAGCTATCTGGTTACGGCTGGATCCAAGGAATTTAAAGTTGTGAAAAATGGAACTGTGACGTCAACATTATGCAAGAGTGTGGTAAGTGGATAGTAGTGATCTACGTTATCAGTATGTTTAATCACGAGAGTATCTCTTACGCTCATTATTGTTTGAGCAAGGTAATCAAAACGTGTTTGATCTGGTTCTTTGCAGAGGGATTGGCAGATCGTAATGTTATAAGGGGCCGTCCATAAAGTACGTATGCAGTAAATCACCCACTTTTCGACCCCCTCCCTCCTGTACGCACCTACACACTTTTGCTCTACCCCTTCCTTGAGTACGTACGCATTTGACCAATGAGTCACCCCACCCCATCCCACCCCGCTCTTGAAAAATTTCCTTTTCTACATATTTTTCTTTCCTTATCAATTATTCATGATTCATCATTTGAAAAGTAATATTATAAGTTACGCGTCATTGAATTAGCTAAGATATTTGTGCGTCATTGGTTGATTAAACAAAAGTTTAATCAGACAACTGTGATAATCATTGCGTGATGTGCCATCGTTCTCCTTCACAAGTGTTGCAATACTTTTGTCCCCGTAGTGTACATATACAATAGCTTGTTTTATTTTTCTAAATTATGCTTTGGGCTCTGTTTTGTGTGTCTAAATTGATTCTCTCAAAGAAGTTCCGCCCAATATATTTGTCTTTTAAATTTCAGATGTTGAAACATTCTTTTGTGAGGACTTCACACTTGAAGAAACTTACTAAATAAGATTTTTTTTACACCCCTAACAAATCTTGTTTGTTACGCCAGTAGCCTTAACTGGAAAGTGTTATATTGAGACGATTTCGAAGCTTAAGGTTATTTGGAAAATTTAATTAGTGAAAGTGTGTACGTACGTACGCACTTATGGAACCCCCTCCCCCGGTGCGCACCTGTACGCTTTTGGTCTGACCCCCCTAACTACGTACTTACTTTATGGATGGCCCCTAATACTAGCTTCTTAAATTTAGAAAGGTGTTACGTTCTGGATTGTAAAATTAGGATGGCAACATACGCTTGAAAGAATGTCTTACTACTTAACACTCATCACCCATTGACTACTGTCATATCCGAACTAGTGTTCGGAATCGGGTCGGATCAAGAGCGGATCTGGTTGGGTCTGGTTGGGTCGGTGGCGTGAATCCGAGCACTTATTCGGATATCTTTAACTGTATCCATTTCTCGTAGCATGCGATAATACGTAGAAATCTGTCCCCTAGCTTTTCTCTCCTTAAAAATTGTGCACGCAGTCGTAATGATTTAGACTGATAATGGAAAAGTGTCCTCATTTCTTGAGGCCTCAGATTTTGTGGTTTTCAAAAACTTTAAATAAATCTGATTGTTCTTTTGTTTGTAGGAAGCAGTGAAAACAGTGATTGATGGATTCAATAGCACATGTAACTTTATCGAGTACAAAAACAACGAGTAAGGAGAAATACCTCTATCAGAATTGTATTGCTTGTTATTGTACTGTTCTTTTGTAATTAGTGTCACGTTATTATGGCATTCATTGCATTTCCTTTTCCGATGTCAGGTTTTGTATATGAAACTAGAGAGGCATGCTTCGTAGGGTTTAAAATTATGAAATTCTTCAAAATATTAACTCGCGTAGACACTTATTAAAAGTGTCAGTTGTAACTTCCCATTTCGTGGGATTAAATCGAAGTCACTCAAGTATGATGAAGTCTGGTACTTTAGCGACACAAATTCACGTCGATGTGGTTTGCATTTTAAATATGCGCATATACGTCATCAAGCTTCCTGTAAGTAGCAATGGAAAATGCTCCGTCCGCGATTCAACGTCAGGTTTGTTGAGGTTATAAGAAATGTTTTGTAAATTTGTATCGCTTGCCAGGTTGCTCTTATTAAAAATATTTATTATAGAAATATTAAATGTGTCGTAACTCATACTTCCCTGTTTAATCAATTGAGCGCCTAAAGCATTTATTTGAGTATATAGAGTGATATCCATGGTATTGTGGCACTGAGAAGCTCGTGTGCCATGTACTCTACTTCTTCTTCTCAAAGATCTTTGCGTCCACCTCAGTATAGAGAGGGTGACATGAGCAACATTTTCATATTTAGCTCTTTATTTTTTTATTATCTTTTTACAGCAATTTATTTAGGATGCAAGTATACCATTTGTTTGGTTGGTTTTGGCTGATGAATTTTATCGTTGCCTTTGGCCAGTGTGTACTTGCTGGTGCATTTGCATCGTGGTACTGGGCGTGGGACAAGAAAACAGTGAGTAATACCTAGTCTATAATGCTATTGCCATTTGTTTTGAAATTGTTTACGAAGTCCGTCTTCAGTCAATGATACTTTTTTTTCAGTATCATTAAATATCTGAAAGCTACTATGCGCCTAATTGTAAAAAGTAGCATTTGAACACGGTGACAATCAGGTCGTATTTACTTTGATTGCATCTACAATTGAAATATTTAAGGTTTATAAAACTACGAGAAAGTTTGCTCTAATCCAGGTGTATTAGTTTAGAACCCTTGTAACTGGCTTTAAGGTAATTACGTCATATTTCTTTTCAGTTTGAAAATTTCATGTGAACTCATTTTACATTATATTAAGTCATAATCAAGCTGTTGTTATTCAGAATTGATGGTTCTTTTTTCTTTTGTGGTGAAAATTACGTTATAGTTGTCTCCTCTTGGTGTGTATGTATGTTTATTGTTTTTATTAAACATAATTTCATTCCTTTGCTCATCCATTCTTTCACCCTCTTCTAAACTTTATTGTAGGATGTACCCACATTACCCGTCTTGTCGTCAATGGGAAGGACATTAAGGTACTTCACTCTTTATCATTCGAGCTTTGTATGTGCGTATCAACATGTAGAACGAGTGTTCTTATTCAAGTAGAGAATGCTAGTCGCCTACGGACATGGAATCTCTTGTAAGAGATGCCGCTAGGAATTATACTTGAACGCCCAAGCTGTACTGCATTTACGCAAATTAAACATTATCCGAGTAGGATATGATAGCCATAAAATATTGTTATGGGTGTCGTTGTGAGTATCAGGTTTAAAAATATAGAGTCGTTATAGATCCGCCATTCTACATTGAAAATTACATTGAAATCTCTTTGAAGTTTAGCCTGGGATATAGCACGAAAAAGAATAATTCTTGGTAATCACATCCTTGCTTACTGTGTGATAGTGAGAAGGAATCGCTGCTCTGATGTCTTTCTTTCGCTAGTAGGAATCTCGTATGTCCGTCTAGTCGATATACCCGTTTTATTGTTGTTTCTATGCCCTATAATTCCACTATCCCAAGGGTTTATGTTTCCGTAGTGCGTAGACATTGTACTATCTTGTATATATTATACTTAAGTACTATTTTGCAATGCCTGCACACTTCGAGTCTAAAGTTTGAAAGTGTTCAGGTAATAGCATCAACAAGTGAGGATCAATCATACAGTTATACCAGTTTAAAAGAAAGCTCTGATGATACCATTCAACCTATACCAATGTACGTCATGGTATTATATATTATCTTAAGGTATCATACGGGATCATTGGCCTTTGGATCGCTTATTATTGCTCTCATTCAACTTATTCGGGCTGGCCTTGAATATCTTGATCACAAGTTAAATGGTAAGAATGATCATTTTCTTTATCTTACGCACTCATTTTAAGTCTTAATAACATCATTTTGACAATCAGCATATTTTGATGTTACGTCTGTCTCATTGACAATAAACTGAATCGTTGAGCAATGTAAATATAGGTATTTCGGACTTCCATTCCTGTATGGTAGAAAGTGCCTCTACACGCAAAGCTTTTGCCGTAGTTTTTGTACATTACAGTACTTGGTATTTGTGCATTAACATATTTGAAGTTTTCATATGCCATGGTAAGAGTGAACAGTTGATAGTATTGGGTATAAAGTACGTCTCATATTACTATAGGTATTAAGCAATAATGTATATTTCTCACATTTGTGCATTAACATATTTGAAGTTTTCATATTCCATGGTAAGAGTGAACAATTGATAGCATTGAGTATTAAGTACGTCTCATATTACTATAGGTATTAGGCGATAATGTATATTTCTCACATTTGTTACTTTGTTATTTCTCTTTGACCAGGACCTGGGCAGAATCCAGGACCAGTTGCAAAGTTCTTTATCAAGTAAGTATTGTATATGTTTCACTGCACGCTGTTTAATTGTTGTTTAGTCGCCTTTTACATCTGGTAGAACTGTGGCATCACCCAACAAGACACGTGAATTTGCTCTTCTACGCCAGAAACTCACTCTTAGCCTTCGTTAGTCTAGTTCGATGAACTATGCTAACTTATAGACAGAGACCAGAATGGAACAGTATATTTTGCTATGTAATTGAATGAAAGTATGTTGATAGAATCAGTATTATCGTGTGTTTTAATAGTTATTCTGGTCTGGTTTGAATTCTACGTTCTAGCCGCTTGTAGAGGACGCCCTGTCAGGCACATTTTTTCTAAAGAGGTTGACATATTTTTTCCTGACGTTCCAGGTGTCTGAAGTGCTGTTTCTGGTGCTTGGAGAAATTCATGAAGTTCTTGAATAAGAATGCATATATTGAGGTACAGACATTTATTTTTTATTTATACCCATAAATATCGAGAAATTTATGTGATATGTTGTCTCTGCACATTACAGTACCTCGTCAATCATCATCTTACGTTAATTGGTTTGTAATGATATGTCGTTCGAGAATTCTTAGAGTACAGTATAGATATGCTTCATTCATACGATGAATATGATTCGCTGCTCTTTTATTCTCTATCAGTCAAGAATTTGATTCTTGAGAATCCTTTCAGCTCCTCATTCTCTTTAGACTAATTGATAAAACTTACTTTGCTAGCAGGTAATATCTCTCTTAAATGTGTTAACACGTTGGTTCAGATTTTGAAGTACTGATCTCTGTTGTTCAGTATTTGTTGAAAGTTGTATCATTTCATCATTAATATCGATTTGGACACTTGAAATCAGCTAATCCCGTACCTTTTCATGTTATTCATTAATAGTCAACTTAGTAGTTTTTCTATTTTGCTTTAGATTGCTGTGTATGGGAAAAACTTTTGTGTATCAGCAAAGAATGCATTCTTCCTTCTGATGAGAAATATCTTGAGGTATCTTTTGCTACTTTTTCCCCCTTCGCGGGTTTTTTTCCTTCTTGTGTTAAATACCAGACAAATTTACGTTATCATATTATTTGACCTCAAAGCTCACTAGTTATTTTAGGCTATCTCTTACCTTGCAAGCAGTCGTTGATAGTGTGTTGGTAGCATACAAGGCATCCAAAAATGCATCGATGAATTGACATTTAATTACTTGCCTGGTTTATCCAACGGTGATATCGATCAGTTTCGATAGTTTACGTTCAAGTTTAAGTCGATGACACTTTGAAGTATTAGGGTATACAGATATCCTTATAAAACATTTCACAATCTACTATGTAATTTTCTTTGTTACATAGCATGTATTTTATCATTTATAACACTCATCATAATCTTTCTGTTGCAGGGTTGCCGTCCTTGATAAAGTAACTGATTTTCTTCTGTTTCTTGGGAAACTAGTTGTCACAGCTGGAATGGGTAATCTCAATTAATGTGTTGCTTTTTTGATGTGTTGTTACGGAAGGTTTTCTCTTCATTGTGAGTAATTTGGGACACGTGTCTGTTGCAAATATTAAAAGTTGATAAACCCAAGTGGTGAAAATGAGTGAGACAAACCGAGCCATAAAAGGGCATTGTGTCGCTAGAACTAATTGGTCGCCGTTTCTTGTTTACAATGATATTTTCGAATAGCAGGCTAGTTATAAAATGTTGCTGACCCTGTTTCTAGAGTTAACAAATGTGTAAGACTATCAACTGTTCTTTATTCTATCAAGTAAATATCCCCGGCTATAATTCGAATTTCTAACCTTATGCTTGCTATCTGTCATTTTCATTACAAAATCATACCTACTTACTTATTGCAATAATTTGTTGATGAAACATTTTTATTCCATTACTATTACAAATTGTAAGTGGTCTTTTTGTCGTTAATGCAATTTCCACTCCTTCATTGCAGCTGTCGGAAGCTTCTACTGGTTTGAAAGACAAGAAAATTTAAATTATTATTTGGCACCAGTACTTGTAAGTATGCCCAGTACTGTGTTTTTTGACAGTCTGTAACGATGTCCTTACAGTAATATTACCAAAACGCCTTTAAGACTATTGGCTGGTAGAATAGGCAGAATACTGTGTTCATATGCTGAATAGTACGCCAACTAGTATCCGAATACAAATAGTAATGCAGCCGGGTTCAGTACATGGAACATATTTTGGTTTTATTAATTATAAATTATATGTGAGCATGAAGAAAACTTGTATTTGCCCTAATTAGCAAAGATATACCACAAAGCTGACGTTTGTTAATGTTACGAATGACCTACCATAAGACAGCTGCAAAAACACGTAGAAACGTCTTAAGGAATTAGCAAACAGGCCTAACATAATTTGGACATAAATCTGTAATGCCCAAATTAAAATCTGTTTAAACATTTTCTGCTTCACGGCTCTATAATTTGAACCTTGACAACAAAGTAACAGATTTGTCTTGATGGGACATACACGCAACTAGAAATGTGTAATAAAACTTACCCTAAAAGGGATACAATTCTAATTTGAGCTTACTGATTGTTAAAGAAAGAAAGGTAAAATTTGCTGGCCATTGCTATTTAGCAAAGATAGTATCACTGTTTATCTTCTGAAAACCTATCAGCATTTCTTGATGTCTTCTCTTTGGACTCCGGGGTACTGATTTATTGCCTGGGTGGCTGTGTAGGTCAGGAATTACTGGTAGGTTTTTGTGAAGTGTACCTTGACTGCTTTTAAAAGGTGATAAGGAGGACATTCGTGGCAAAGGAAGCGTAAATAGCACACTCGACAAGCGCTTGCTATTAGATCAACATTAGGTGGCCAAGAAATCCAATTGCTACTTTGTGACATCTGTAGCTGTTCGTGTCACTGCAGGCAGGTGGTCCCACGACCACTTCAAAAGTGGTCTGCTTGCCTCGCCCATGAACTCTGGCTTACGAAACCAGGTCGTCATTTTAACATTTGTTTGGTATTTTATTGGCAATTTTCTGCAGTATTAATCACATTTCACATATGTGTATTACATCAAGAAGTGAGGGCTGGACTAACCCGATAAAGCTTTGATGCAGTTTTATTAAGATTGAAGTAACCAATTGTGATTTAGGTTACGGATCATACTTTTGTTGTAGATTTGGATGGTAATATTCATACTTTGTCCATTACATTAAAAACATTTTGATATAACAAAATGTTCAAATTAGGATCTGCCACATGTAAATTTGACGTCATGTTGTGAAAACTTGTCTTCGGTGTTGATGATGAAATATGGCCCCCTTTTGTAGAATTACTGAAAAGAAATTGTTTCGTTTTGATTCTATCATTTTAGATAATTACCGTCGGATCTTACATGATAGCATCCATATTTTTCGGTGTCTTTGAGATGGCAATTGATACAGTATTTTTGTGTTTTCGTAAGTGACTTTGACATTTGTATATTTTTTGCTTGTCACTGCACTTGTTGGTATCTTTTGATTTCTGACTAAATTGGACGACAAGGGGACGGTGTCATATATAAATGGCATCCTTACTACCCGATTTGACCAAGTAAACTAAGCAAAAAAGTCTAACCCCTTCCACGCTAGCAGTATGGGGCCAAGCTTCGATCATAGTTATAGGGGATGTACTGTATCTGCTGGCATTGTGGTTATGTATGTTTAGCGCACACCAATTAATCTATAAAAGTAATTTATTGACGTATCCATATATCTGCGCCGACGTTAAGTGTGACAGTCACAAACCACTGTAGTATTTTGGCAAAAAATATTCGTTTCCCTGGATAGTTCCAGCGACATCATGACGGATATTATTACATAGTTTGCAGCCATAAAAATGTTACACTTTCAACTGTACAACCGTTTGGAAAAGAGGACGATCCCTTCGCGAATTTTCGACCTTAGCCCTGCGATAGAATTTTATTTTTGAAACCAAGTATGAGGTATAGATGGCATTTAGGTCATATATTTATGTAAATGTAAGGAGGTAAGGAGGCCTGGGGCCAAATCCAATCGGAAAAAAGAGAGAAAAGACAATAACAGGCGTAAAAAGAGATGTTGAAAAAGATCCTGAAAACAGGAAGGACAAATGTAAAGGAAAACCTACACATTAAATAGATTCTTAAAGGATATATAACTCATTTGTCGGTCGTGAGTCTATTCTAGTGGTCTGTATGGTTGCAATGGAGAGCATTGCACTTCAGATCGATTGCGATATGTTTCTGGTTGTAGTTTTGGAAATGTATCACACTGGTGTGATATGTGTCTCCCAGGTGTAAATTTATTTTGAAAACGTCACACTGAGTATACTTTATAATTGTACATTAAGGTCTTCATAGTACATTGTTAATTGTCGTGAAGGTACCTCACCTATACCATCCCATTGCTTAGTAATGTAACAGTTGATTTTTGTCCGTCCCAGCGCAGTAGCTTCTTCGCAATTAAAACATAGCAGTGGCTTTAACTTAATGTATTAGTGGTTTATATTATATTCGACTAACACTTGAACATACGGGATAGACGTATCATGACACAGAACGCATCGAAATAGGCACAAATGATACTCGTAAGTAATGGATGAGTCTTCACGTAATGGGAACAAGTCTTGAGGGTGGATTGGCAATTTATATTTAGATTAATGCAGAACATTCTGGTGGATGTCTAAAGGACCTGATCAGCAAGTTGAAGTTAACTCGACAGTTCCATCAACGGCTTGTAGTTTTGATTTATGTCTGCTTTGGGATGGTCAAGGTTTCTTCAGCAAAGAATGAAGGATAGCAGTTGTCGGTGTACTGGTCTTTCTGAGACTAGAACAGTCTACGCACAAGAAGGAAACCAACTTTCATAGTCTCAGCTGGGTTTTCAACGTTAGGTGACACAAGCCTTGCTACGTGTTGTGTATCGGAGGGTCTCGGTTTGTAGGTAGCAAGGTTAAATCAAACAGAATGAAATTGTAGGTCTACGTGGGCATTGGAGGTGAAATACTTTCTGTGTATTTGCAGAGATACATCCATTGTTTAGCTTCAGTTAAAGGGAATGTGAATGGCCTAGTGAGGCTTCGTTCTCTATCTTTAATGTAATCAGTGAAGGTGTTGTGTACTGTAATTTTTTCCTTTCTATTATGTTGCAGTTGAAGATAGCGAACGGCACGATGGATCGCCAACCAAGCCATACTATATGTCAAAGAAACTGCAGAAACTGTTGGGAAAGAAAAACAAAGGGAGTGATGACGATGATTAAGGGGTCTGAACGTTAAGAGGATTCTTTTGGCTGCTTATATTTGATAACGTAGATGGCGTAGTCACTTCATGGCACTCGTTTCTGAAAATCATTTAGTATCATTTTTGACAGACTGAGAAGCTTTGGTTGTCCCTTAATTTGTCACAACGAACTTCACAGAACATTGCAAAACTGTACCTTGACTTGCTAAAACAAGGTGTCTGCTAAGCGTTAGTCCAGTGGTGCTCACTATGTAATTTATTACGTCGCTGTCACTGCTATTGATTACATAAGTCATTTGGGCCTAAGGATCAAACAATTTCATTGCCCTACAGAGATTGTTATTTACAAGGTGTAAAGTTAAGCATCTTCGACAAGAGATTCTGCTTACGCAGACATGCAAAAAATAACGACGAATTAATATTTAACATTTCGATGTATCCAGTACATGATTGATGGTCATAGTGAAATGGATACATCAAAACGTTGAGTATTAAATTCGTCGTTATTTTTCTAAAATTAAGCATAATCATTAAGGAAATGTTGAAATACAGTCACTAGTATCAACTATAAACTTGAGTTTGGAAAGGTTCTAGTAGACAGTCAGAAAAAATAATGCAAAATGTGTTAAGAAATTATTTTCTTGAAACTGATTTATGATAAATTATAGTTGAAAGTTCCTATGAAATATATAGATTTTGTTTGTGACGTCTTAAGGTGAAGCTCGACTCCTGAAGCGTAGCAGTCTTCGAAACTTAAAGAAGTGTGTAACAGTCGTTTTTTGTTACTGACGATTTTTGTTATGCAACAGCAAAGATTTACGAATGTCGTCAGCTCGATATTTATATGTAAGTTTAGGAAGGAACCAATTAGCTCTAATTTATTGCTTCATGTATCAGGTTGTTTCGGCGTGCAGAGTAAAAGAATGTGTTGTACATTGCTTATCTTCCAAAATATTGGCTAACTAGTGATTCATAGCAAAATATAGACGAGCGACAAAGTACAGAAAGCTATTGCTTACTAAAGGCAATTGTAAACTGCATCCTTATTGTTTAGAGTTGTCTACACCCGTTATTGATTTTCCAAGCCTTTTCAGATTTCCATTAATGTCACTTTGCTGTCACTGCAAGCTATCTTTCTGCAGACGACTTGTAATAGTCATTATTTTCGTCGTCTTCTATTTGCTAAATTTTAGTTCACAATCTAAGGAAGGGTTTATTATTCTACGTTGCAAATACTGTTTTATAACAAAGCATTTCTGTTTGCTGGTAGGATATTAAATAGATGTTATGTATGTTGACTGTAAAGTCATGTGTACCAATTAATGTCCTTAAAGTATAAAATGGGTAAGTTTATAACCAATGGGTGAGAAGTAAGCACTTGTGTGGGCGGGATTGTAGTTTGCCCATTTTTGTTGCTAGGTAACACATCAGGTTACCTATTGTCTCTGATATACTTAATAGATTGTTCCAATGAGTCATGATTTTTTTTCTTGCATAGGCTATTTTAATGTCTGATACTCGGTCACCTGCTTATGTTGCAAAAGACTTTTACGTTATTTCTTTTTTGTTGACACTTGAGTCTTTTTTTGATTTGTGCCTTTACTGTAGCTCTAAGTTTATTGATATTTATATCAGCCATAATTTAAGTTTGCAATAATATTTCTTCTTGGCTATGGTTTTTTTTAATCAATTTGAGCTGTTCAAAAGTAGATAGCTTATTCTTGTTGTTGCTACGTTAGTTTTATTCATTTTAATGAATTTATTAGCTGCGTGTTACTTTAATGGAGCCGTAAATGCTTGATTTCTTGTAACATTTCCGTGTTAAGGACTATGCGTCAAGGCAATAAGCTGGGTAGGAACCTAGGAGGGGATTCTTTTCTGTGTAGGGTGTTGATACGGTTGAAAGACAATTTTCCTTAGCCATATTGCTTTTACGCATGCGTGTGTCTAACTTAATTTCACGGTATCTCAGCTTCATGCATTGAAATATATAGAATTGCCTTCAACACTGAACGTAAGATAGATTTTGTCAAACAGTTACTATCGTGAAACATTGTAATTAAAGACAAGTTAGCCAGTCTGTATCTAAAATCTAATAACACTAAGAGCCAAGGATTAGAAATTTTTTAATGTAGAGTTGGTGCTTGCTTTCCATAGACCGATCTATATTGTAGCTAATATTGCAAGAAATCATGTTTGTCTTTATTTTTCATCATTATCACAAGTGTACAAAGAGTACTGTTTTTAGTATCCCCTGCCCTCCTAAAAGTGTACAGTAGACAAAAAATGATGAAAAGTGTCAAAATTTCCAATTTTGGCAACTGAATTGTTGAATTTGCAACCCAGATAACCTTTGTCCGGTACCCAGAGTGAGCAGCGCGACCAATTCTTGTGTCGGCATTGTGGCCGCTGATTAGCACGTAGTGACAGGATTGTACAACTCTTTAACCCCCATTCCCCTCCTACGCTTTGTATCTTTGTGACAATGATTTAAAAATGTGGACGGCCCCAAATGAAGGCGTCTTAAGACAGTAAACATATGTCTTGGTTTAGTACTTTGTTTTGCTGCAACAATTTCACCTGCAACTAAGCTAAACGCCTGTGTTTTGCAGGGATCACAGAGGTGCTATATGCAAAATGAGCAATCTGTTTCGTGGATGTTAAGAAAAGCATGCATATTGAGAATTTTATTTTTATTGACAGTTAGTGACTTGTGATGTTATGTCTTTCAATTTCTTTTTTGTCGTGTATATAGATGACGTTTATGTGCATCTTGTGGATGGATTTGTAAGTTGATCCTAATCTTGGCACTCCACGTGAAATCGACCGTTTCGATTATACTGTGATAACAGTTTTACTGGTGTATGATGTTTGTAAATATAACTCAGATTGTTAACAGTTTGTATAGCCTGTGATTAGATGGTTTTGGTATGTCTTACAGGTATTTTTCTTTCTTCGTATACTTGCAACCTGAGACTTATTTAGATAGACTTCTTACTTTGAATAGTTAAATGAGGGCGACTGCACTATATACTTCGCTGTTTTTCTTCATGAAAGCGGTTACTGGCCAAATATTTTTCCGACAACATTTTAAGAGGAAGCAATCTGAGGCACATTTTCGCTAGTGGTAGCTGCAAGTTGACTAGAATTCTGCAGCAGGGACTCCATTCTTGATGACCGTTTAGATTTGTTTTGAGGACAAACAAATTGATACTTCGTTGAATACCAGCATAATATTTTTAAGAGCTACAAAAGCTGTTTTTCCGTCTTAAGAAAAGCTTTGTGCTTATACAACAGATACTATGTGATTGCTGAACTGATGAGTACATGTGAAATTAAGAGGCATTAGGACCTCCTTTATCGTTGAAATAAGGCCCCGTTTATAAGATGTCGGTAGCTCACCAGTATGGTATGACTCCTGTGTGAAACTATGTCGGTGTGTGCAATTTTCCAAAAATAGTTTTTCAGTCAATATTGTAATGCTTACACTAATTAATGCTAAGGTTGGCTAAAATCGAAGGATGTGTAATTGTTTTCTGAATTAATAAGGTCGTACAAGATGATTTAAGAGATGGATTAAAAGAATGCGAATATAGGAAAAACTCCTTAATAATTGGCAGAATAAAAGCACAACTGATCCTATTTACAGTGCTGAATGGACAGAAATAGCATACGGAGTGAGAACCTCAACCCCCCAACCCCCAAAGGGGATGAATATGAACATGGATATTTTTTTCCTTACTGTAGTAAGCAAACTCAACAGTAACTTCTTACTACCATGGCGATTTATTCATGTATATTGTCAGGTCAGGTTTTACCTGCTACTGGTAACATGTAACCCAGTACTACCTGTATCATGGCCGGATGTCGGCGACTAAACCGGCTCCCCCACTTGATAGGATCAACCTTCCTGGTCCTATCGCCCATGGGCGGTGTTCCGTAGCCAGCAGGACTGAAAACAAGACCTGTCAAAGGCAGGTTGCTTTGAGACGAGCAAAAGGGTACCCATACCTTACCCATACGTAGATAGACACCACCAGGGTTAGGTGTCTATCGAGCCATTCGTATGGATTCACAAAATCAAAGAAACGTGCCAGACTGGTTGAGCCTTGGGTTAACAACTGCCACATCCTTGACTTCATCCCAACACGTTGGGGTGGGAAGATTGGCTACTGTGGCTCGAATTCTCGAAGACTGCTAAGGAAAACTTCACGATTGCCATCTGGAACTTATGAAACTGTCAGAAATAGAATATGAGGTAGAAAGGTATACATGGAACATCATTGAACAACCGAGTAAAACTGACTAACAGTGACCATGAAATATTCTATTCTGGATAGGATCAAAAACAGACAGGTACTGGGTTTATTGTGCACAAAGAAACCATACGAACAGTGCTGGAGTGTGAACCCTATAAGCAGCCGAATTGGTAGAATGAGGTTAAGTGCATTACTCAGAAACTTCTCCATTGTCCAAATTTACAGTCCCACTTCAGATAAGACTGAGAAGAAGTAGAGGAATTCTATCATCAAGTCGGGCATTTACTAGCAAAAATACCAAAGAAAGACATTTAAAGACTGATGGGTGATTTTGAGCAAAAGTTGGAACTAGTGCACACTACAGACGGTTTGGAATAGTATGTTTGGTTTGGGTACCACAAGTTAGCAAGGACTCCACCTCGCGGAATTTGCGAACCTTCACAATATTGTAACTAACACCAATTTTAATCACAATAATTAAGGAGAGTCATTTGGACAATGCTGTATGGTACTAGCAAAAATCAGATTTTTTTATGCTAATTGACAAAATCCTGTACTATTTATGTTTGTAAATATAATATCAGAAGCTTTATTGGAGCAGAGATTGGCAGCGACCACAACCTGGTAATGATGACCATGAAGATGAAAATTAACGAATGCCTAAACCACAATCAGTTAGAACTATAAACATGATTGACAAACTAAACAATGATAGTATTAGGAGTGAATTTGCTGAAAATGGGTGGAAGGAAATTTACATTGTTATTAGAACTGGAAGACGTGAGGGTTCAAGAACTGACTGATGAATTTACGCAGGAAGTTAACTATTGTGCTGATACTGTACTTGGGAAAGCTGGGATGAAGAAGTAGAGTTGGATGACAAAGGACATTTCAATGAAGTGTGATGAGAAAAGAAGTTTAAAAGTTAAGAAGAACAACAGTAAAAAAGAGTATGAAAGATATCGATGTGCCAAAACTGAAGTTAGGAAAGGTATCAAACGGCTAAGGAGGAATATCTCTAAAAGACAGTGTTAACCTGCAAGGAGACAGAATAACAAGGCCAGCCAAGCCTATAGGAAATTTAAAGATATTGCGAATGGAAGTGAGTACATCAAAAGCACTGCTGTTGAGGATATGAATGAAAATTTGATCACTGATAATAAGAATGAGAATTGAATTGAGATGGACAGAATATATGAAAGTTGTACAACTATCCAATTCAGCAAGATCCAGGGGTTATGAAGTCGTTGAAACAAGGACTAGGAACAAACAACAAAGAATAATAATCTAGCATACCAAGGAGTGAGATTGAAGAAGCTCTTAATCACCTGAAAAATATTAAATCAGCAGGCATCGACAATATACCATCAAAATTAATTAAGAATGGTGGAGAAAAGATGACGAATCTCTCATAAAGTCTGTAATATGATCTGGGAAATTGGTAAGTGGCCCACACAATAGACTCAGGCATTAATTTTAGCACTTTCGAAGAAAGGGAATCTGCTTAAGTGTGCTAAATACAGAACTATAAGTCTTAAATCACCTAAGCAAGATAATGATAAAAGTCAATTAACGGACTGAAACGTTTTGCATGTCAAACAATCGCAGAAGAGCAACTAGGTTTCTATTGAAGTACTATTGAACAAATAATGAATGTCAGGATTTTGTTTGAGAAATTCAGAGCCCATCAGCAAGAACTGCACCACAATTTCATTGACTTAACATAGGAATTTGAAAGGCATTTGGCACGAGGCTCCCTGGGCGAGTATTAAGAAACATAATATACTTATTCATATTGTAGACCGAATTAAATGACTGTGAGGAAATTGGTTGTGAGGTTATGATCAAAAGTGGTTCCTGGTGATGGTTTAAGACACGTGTTGGTGTGCGTCAGGGCTGCTTGTTAGCACCAGGATTATTCAGTATCTTATTATGGTGGATGTACTTGAAAATCTTGTGGAAATGGCAAAATAGATGGGAAGACAATAGCAAACCTTGTATTTGCTGATGATATTGACTTAATTACTGAAACCAAAAAAGAACTGTCAGATTTGATAAACCGGTTAGATTCTAAAGCAGTTAGATGTGGAATGGAATACAGCAATGAGAAGACTAAGATCATAACAACTGGAGGACAAAAGCAAGAGGACAGTGATAGCAAGAACTAATTAAACGGAACAAAGTTGGAAGCATTTAATAAGTTTAACTATCTTGTCTCAATGATTAATACTAAAGGAGGTGAAACGACGGATAGCATTGCACAGCCGGCTAAATTGAAGATGATAGCTGTAACATTAGAATTAGACTCAAGCTAAATCTTCTACATTTCTTGTTAACATTAATAGTCTTTTATGGATGCGACACCTGGACATTCACGACTAGTACTGAAAGAAGATTAACAACGTCTGAAATAAGATGCTATTGCAAAATGCTCAATATTTCCTGCAAAGACCAGCACAACGATAAATATGTGCTGAATAAAGTTGAAAGGCTAGTAGGGAAGAAAGACATTATTAGAAACACCAAGAAGAAGGAAGCTACAATAGTTTGGCCAAATATGCAGAAGGGAAGGATCTTTAGAAAACACCATACTGAGTAGAGAAGTCGTGGGTATGAGAAGGACACCCAGAAAGAACTGGGTAGGTGGATTGAAAGCATGGACTAAGACAAGTGTTGAGGATTGCATATGAGAAGGGGAGCAACGAGAGCTGTAAAGGAAGAACGTGAAGCAATACAAGTGCCCTAACAATCAGACATGATGACTGGAAAATTTAACTCAACCCAACCAAAGAAAAACGTAGATGTTTTAATACACATCAATTTTATTTTCCTTGCAATACCTTAAATTGTATAAGCAGAGAAAACACATGTTGTTTTACAAGTTTGAGATTATTTATCATTTTGTCTTCATTTTGTGGCCTAAACGGATAAACATTATTATTATCTGTGTTAGGTATAGTTTGGCTAAACGTGACAAGTGGAGTTCTTACATTATAGGTTTTGTTGGTCAGTTGCGTGAAAGTAGGGTGTAAATAGTTAATCGATACGTGCTAATATGAAAGCTGATAACTGGTTCACTTTTTAGACTGATGTAGACCCATCAGTTAAAATGTAATTGGAGTGTACACTGGGAAACACGTCCTATATCTAAGCGTAGAAGCAACAATTCTGGGTGTTCTTTAGTGCTATTAAATGCTATGGCCTATAGAGTAAAGGATCATCTCCTCTCCTTATTGCAGATGGCACCACTCAGCTCACTAAGAAATCAAAGAAATCCTAAACAGATGGGTAGAGTACTTTCAAGCCGTCCTGTCTGTCCAACAGACAATCAGAATAGGCAATGAAGCCATACAATGCTTGGAGCAAGTTAAGTTAAATAGTAATCTGGGCCTTCTCCCCTTAAGTGTTGACCAGCTCTCTTGTAATAAAGCTCCTGGTGCGGACGCCATACCAGTTGAGATTTTCAAAGTCGGCGGTGTAGTAATTCTTACCAAACTCGTTTTCCATGTGCTTTGGTCTAAAGATCGACTACCTACCATAAGATCTCCAAGATGCTTTCATTATTCATTTCTGGAAAAGAAAGGATTGCCATTCGTGTGACAATCATTTTGGTATTTCTCTCCTCTCTTGTCACTGGGAAGATCGTAGCAAGGGTACTGCTGAACCATATCAATAACCATCCGAGACAGTGTACCTTGCCTGAAAGTCAGTATGGATTAAGAAAAATACAGAGATGCAATTGCTATTGTATTTACAGCAGGTCAGCTTCACAAGAAATATGAGGAGTAGAACAGACAGCTGTATTCATTGGCTTAACAAAATCTCTCGACTCTGTTATCTTCGAGGGCCTTTGAAAAATTATGGCAAAAATTGTTTGCCTAGAAATGTTCTTATCATGACTGGCCAGCTCCATGATGGCCCATGTTTTCTGATGAAGGAGAATCCTCTGAAGCCTTTCCTATCTCCGATTTTGAAGCAGGGTTGTGTGTTTGCCCTAGTAATAATAATAATAATAATAATAATAATAATAATAATAATAATAATAATAATAATAATAATAATAATAGTAATCTTGCTATGGCATGGGTGGACTATAAGAAAGCTTACGATTTGGTCCCCCATAGTTGGATCATAGAATGCATGAG
>JANTCA010017995.1:0-28793 GCA_024741275.1 Chironex yamaguchii
AGTATGATTTTAGCGCAATGTCGCAAATTTTCAAGGCGATTTTCAAGTTTTGTACCACAAAAAGATTGTTCAAAAATGTAACAAGTTTGCTAATTTGTTCAAGGCGTGGAATGGAAACCTGCATTTCAAGTTACATTTCAGTCGAACCCCACGTATTATTTTTCATACGAATTGAAGTAAACCATGATATCGCATTTCATAAGCGCGGATTATCCTTTGTCTCGAAAGCTTCAAATGTTTCAAACTCTAATGAATGTACCTTGTCCGTTCTGTGTTCTTGTCTATCTACTCTTTCTTATTCGTTCTTACTAGAAAAAGCGGCTTAGCAAGCCATAATGATGCCGACTTTCTTCTGCCATTAGGGAAAATGCGAGGCAGTTTCATACATGTGATTCCTCTCAGAGTGGCAAGGAGACTTCCACAGCTCCCGTAAGGGAGCAGAAATCTCGTCGATTTCTGAAAATTTTAAAATAAAATTTTCCCCGGCCCAATGTCTATTTACATAACTACACGTTTGATTTGTGTTATTAGTGAACCAGTCAAGTCTTAACGAAAGTGTGGACTTGTTACCAGTATTTTGGATCGATCTAATTAACTCCAAAATGAGACAACTTATAGGCTGTGACAGTTGTGTCTAAACTATTAGCAAAAGTTTAGTGGATGAATGATTAACATAATGTACAAAGTCTACTATGTATGACTTAAAATATTTTTTGCTGTTAGCATACTTTCTTTTTCATATATTTATACTACTTTATAAAGACAATGAACCGGTTAAATACACAATTGTGTTTGAACAGATTCGCATTGTCTCATATGCCAGTAAAATTATTTTCCGTCCGCTTAAATCTCCCTCATTGGCACCAAATATCCCGTATTTCAGGCTTCAATTTTTATCTCAAAGTTCTGATAATCGTATGGTCCTCTAATGTTTTATAACAGCTCCCTAGAGCAAACTGACATCACGCCATTGTCACACAGGCTTCTAAAAAGCCGTCAAAGCTCTATTACGATGAAAAATTTCCAATGTGCAAGGTTTCGATATTCGAGGCCCTAGTCTGGATAGTCTCGTAAGCGAGCGGCCGGCTATACAGCCCCACTACGGTTTGGGGTAAAATAGTGACGGATTGCTTTATAGTGAAGTTCAAAAGACAGATAACTAACACGTCCCTAAACTCCATTCTGAACACTACCAAGAAACAATTGAGAAATGATTACAGTACGAAGGAAGAAGCAAGCAAGTCGTTGTTATGGGTAAGCTGATAGGGACGTCGGGAGCAAAATAGAGTGCCGGAACTATGTTTTCGATGATCATTGCTCTCATAAAATTGCAAAATTCGAAAAACATCCAAAAAAGGTCATGCTTAAATCCCAACCCGTTCACTCACTCAAATAGCTCAAATATAAAATGGTCACCTAATAGTTTACACCATTAAATGTCACGGTATTTTATATGGAAATTACGAAGTCTGTCTCAATGACAAACACGATATTAAAAATGCCATTTTGAATAGGTCATTTATGATATCCTTTAAGTAGATAGTTCTTCAAATGCTCAGTATTTCAAAACTCTCCAACTTATACTCTGTTAATCTTTTTCATTAAGACCATGTTCAATTTAAGCTTGATGAAGGAGCAAACTGCAGTAGCAAAGCTGGAAATAGTTTTATGGGCTAACTCGAGACCCTGTCTTCGTAACCCTTGCACTCTCTGCCCCCTCTCTAACAATCTTTTATACAGTACTTAATACAATTTTCAAAACATGACCCATAGTGTGCAGGATCAAACTGATAAATGGAATTTTCTTGCCTAGACGTTCTGGCGTGTGATCATTCCCCTTGTAAAATAGACTTCCGTCACTTTTCAATGCTCGGACGAAGGCTTAAATGATATCGTACGTAGGCTGCACTATCACACGGTGAAATCGATATTAGCAGGACGCTGGTGAAAAATTCCTGACAAGCATAACAAAAAGCGAACAAAACCCCTTTACTACAGAGAATGAATTTGTCGAAATTATACCTTCAGGGTCTTTGTTATGCGACAAAAAGAGATAATAGTTTTATGTTTGTTTACGAAATTTATCTCAGAGTAGAGACACTTATCGAGAGGTTTTGGGTATGGCTAGGTCATTACAAGAACAACGATGCGTATTTTCAGCCCATGATATACATAGCAAAGAACTGGAAATTAAAAGCTCTTGATAGAAGTGACATCAAGTTCTCTTAAATGCAATAAGTAAAATGATTTGCTGTTTTCTGTCTATTTACAGTTGGCATCGAGCAGAAATAAATCATCGTGAATCAACTACAATTATGCCATGCACGTCCCTTAACAATAGGGAAAACCATAATACGTCGTCTAAGTGACAACACATGACATCAATGAAAGCCAAAAGTAATGATATTGAGCAGCACTGAGGCATCATTGTGGTTAAGCCTGAGGTTAATCCTAAGACCATAACTTAAGTATCCTTACACAAGCAGCGTTTAGCTTTATATTAACAAATTAAGTTTGATATTCACACATTCTAAAATCCCAGTGGTATTGCTAACACACTGTAGGTGGCCAAGCGTTTAGCAGGGCCGTCCAATGTGAAAAGGATGATTATCGCACATTTTCAATATACCCTTACTCCTACAAAATTGTCCACACTCCGAAACATTAAAAAATTTGAATGCATATCGGGTCAAAAATATTTACACGCTAATATCTCGAGAACATTCTGTGTTAAGCAATTAGATGTCAAAATCAAGCAATGCATGTCAGAATATTTACTATAATCGTTATACAACCCCTTGCGAGGTGCCTTCAGATTGAAATAAATTTAATGATAAATTTGAAGTGAATAGTTTTTGTAAACGTGCTTCCAATTCTCAGCACTGCAAGATTTATTACCCTTTCTTAGCTCATTGTAGATCTTGTGCAGATCTCGATCAACTTGAACTCATGTTACTGTGGTTTGATACCCACCTCCAGTGCAACATTGTCGTTAGGTTTGAGTCCCAATGTTCCCGTTTCACGTGAACAAGTGTTCTTACGTTTCCAGGGAGTGCTTCCCTGTTTAATCAGTTAGGCGTTGTGAGAAGTGCGAAAACTCTTTCAATAGCTAACTTCAAGAGAAATAATGAATATACAGAACCAATACCCCCAACAAAAGGTATTAGTCTTACCTCTTCCCATTTCGTTTTACCGACCCTGGAAGGACAAAAGCCTGAGTAAACCACCCCCTTACTAGTTCTGCAATACGACACTTAATACTGTCTGCAGTGTAAATTTAAAGGAAGGTCAAGCAGTGACGATCTGTTGCACTCATCAGTTGCTTTGTTCACTACAGCAGATCCCCTTCGTGACAAACGTAAATTGAAATATAGCCAAAAGTGTTCGTATCGTTTCTTTATAATGCCAGTATCGCTTACAGGTTAAAAGAATCCCTATCTGACGAATCATCCCTACCAAGCTAAAAAGCTAATTTAAATGGAATATGTTTGTTGTTAACGGGACGTAAGTGGGACTGGGGCAGAAACAGAGACTTGGTGTAAAACAATTGACCAAGTTGGGGTGTGCTTGCAGCAGATTGTATTGCAGATATAAACATATTTATTATTCTGATTACATCAATGTATCCTTGTAAGTATTTGACAGTACGAGTTGTTGTGAGTTGTATATGCATTAGTCATAAAAATAATCCTCTTGAGAGTCTGATTTGTATATCCGTATAGTAAGCTCGATTCCATCAAATGAACACTACGCTTTCTATTTCTTTATGCTGTAGAACTCCATCAAATCTGAGCATGGCCAGAGCGAGAAGAACATAACAGGAATTTTTTCCTTCCCAAACATACGTGCAACTGAACGAAAAAGCATTGCTAGAAACACTAAAGAGTGATGGTGTTTATACTGAAAAGCTGTACTTAACGTATTAATATGAATGAAGAATTGATAATCAGATTTCTGTCATTTTGCCAAAACCCAGTTAAGTTTTTATCGCTTTCAATTTGATAATGTAGACATACCAAGAATTAGAAAAATGAAAAGCCAACAGTTTTAAATAGGATGGCGGTTAACCTGGTAGATTATGTTCCAATACGTTTTAGACTAACTTTGTCAGACAGTTCGCGCATATCGCTAAGACTTTGCACCTCCGATAAAAACTAAAGACGTACTACTCTTCTTGTTATTGAGAATCAAACAACGGACATTTCCATGCATTAGGAACACTTACAGCACGACCGCGTCAAGCAAAGAACGCACTACATGTATAGTCTACTTACAACCTCGTTTTCACACTGATCTCATAATCACAAGATAGCTGAAAGATGGAGATGATTGGTGTCAAACTCGTCCACAAAATATGATGCAAGGCTCAAGGTCGATTTTCGTGTCACCAATGGAGCATACTGTTACCGGTCGAAATGAATAGACAAAAGGGTAATAGGAGTTTAAATTCCAGTAATACAAGACATGTCATTACAACCTCAAATGAAATATTTCTCTTTTAATGGTCCATTAGCTCCCACTTTTCTTGGCACTGGCGCCCTTATCAGAGTAAAAGGGTTTTGCGGTCTGATTTCTTTGTAGAAAAAAGGGACGAAAAAGTGTATTGGGTATTGCTTTTATCTTTGAGGTAGGAAGAAAGGAACGAAAACATTGAAACACTTTACCTAAGGATAACTGAGAGAGGCATGTCAAACTGAGAAGGAATGATGTTCCTCAATACCGCTAGCTGTTGCGGATATGCTCGTGTCAGTGCGGACGAAACTAAACAACTTGAAATAGCAAATATATCAATTGAGTCAGTCAGCCGAGGAGTCTGTCAATTACCCGCTTACTCAATCATTTACTCACTCCTCCGGTCACTCACTAAGTCAGTTCAGTCCAGTTACTCAGTCAGTCAGTCAGTTAGTCCGTCGATCGATAAGTTAATCAACCAATTATAATTATTCAATCTTGGCCCTCCGTTCTCCAGTCGCAGATGTACTATCTTTCCGTCTTTTCTAGTTATTCTTTAACGTCTATCGTTTTCACAGTTTAAGCCAGGATACCCCAGGTGGTGGCTCTGTTCACTTTTTATCAGCCAGAAAGCACATACCTTCACTTGAGAAATGTTTGTCTTTTATCTAGGGTTACAGTTACTAACTAAATCACTCATTTTGAGGAAAGTACTTCTCTCTTAAGTGCCTTTCAAACAATTCGGAAGTGCATTAGGATTATTGTTTAACTATGTAAAGGATACCCATTATGAGATTGCGCCATTTAATTGCAAAGTCTATAAGAAATATTCTTTAACTAAGTGATCTATTGACCTTTCAAGGACAATTAAAGAAGACGTCGCCCAACTGCACTGTTCGCTACAAAGAAATCATCAATGGTAGGAGAGAAGTTGAGCCCCTTTCAGTATACTTTGAATCTCTCATAAAATTCACTTAAAAGTAACAATCAACGTATGATGGTGTATCAAGAACGCTAAAATAAATCGGAAACATTCTATCACTAAGTTTTTTATGCAAAAATGTTTTCCGTTGCCATGAACAAATTAAAGATTTAAGTTATGGGACGTAGCCTCTAAGCAACATAACCTCGAAGTGAGTTCTCTACGACATTAACATAATAGAGATTATACCTGAAGTGATTCAAAAATCTGGGACTTTCAGCTGTAGTTTTTTAAACACAGGAAGAGTATGCTGTACTCTTGTAGTAACCGAAATTAAGGAAAGACTTGTACCCTTTTAAGAGAATTCCCAAATTAAACCCAATGACCCCTGTTAATACATACGTCTTGCGTAACAAACTCTCGTCATAACATAATTTAATGTAATTTTTGATAGGTATTAGTTATCTCGTATTTTTTATGTTCTCTTTCATATGATATATACAAAGGTTTCGACTTCGCTTGCACTATGAAATTTGGTAATTTGGATTTTGAAATGTATAAACTACAAATTTATGAATGCTAGTAGCGTTACAAAATCTTGTTTGGATGCAAGGTTCGCACGAGGGAAAAAGTTCAAGGTGAGACGTTTCCATTTCAAGTAAAGACCGGTGAAAAATGTGTGCAGCTACTGAGAGAAAAATATAAATAGAAATTTCATGCATATAAGGATTCTGCGAAAACTTTGGTTTCTAATCAACACTTCTTTTTGGAACGTAAACTCAATGGCGTTGATATATATATTCGAAATTTACTGAGTGCTGCCAACCGAGATAATGCACATACTGGGGACTGAGAGTGGCCTTAAATACACCTGCCCCTTTGCAAGACCAGCGCTTGGATTATTAAAAACATGATCTTAAAAATCCATCAAATGGCCTTAATGACATAAATGAAACCTGGCAGCATTTAAGCTCAGAAAGTTTTAAAAGGGTCTTTGTTGTGTGTCTTTGAAATCTGACCTGGGGTTACTTTTAAAAGTGGTCAGTAATCTAAGTGAGATTGCTGTCATCATTTTGTGCTTAATAAGACTATCTTTCATTAGAAACACTATTCAAAAGACACAAGGAAATGGATTTGACATACATCTTAGCAAGCCAGTTGGCACCAAAATTTTAGACATATATTGTATAGTACATGATTAGCGCAGGAAATTCAATAAATTTCCATTTAAGAAAACGAGAGTCAAGAAGACCGATGATTGACTCTCCCTATGCCCATATGATGTACTCATACAAAATTGGATGACGAGGGTCGGCTTGTGTTTGGGATCAGAAGATGGTAAATTTCTTAATTTCTTGGCTTATATGTTTGTGTACCTGATTTTGCTGGGGTGCAGAAATAATCATTTTCTTAATTGTAAGAAGTAGAATTTGAAATACATTTTGGGGAGGGCTGGTATAGGCTGACTATAATATATTTTGAAGGATATACTGAAAATTGTGAGCCTTTTTGAAAGGCCCCTCTTGTCACTCATAAGGTAGAGTGCAACACCCTCAGATTTCTAGCCTGCTGAATGATATAAGCAGGGTTGTACGAATTATCTCACTGGCATGGTATTTAGGGCGATTTTACCACAAAGGGTACGAACTCACACTCCTTATCAGTGCCTTTGCTAACAAGACCTTATACATGCTACTTGATCACGCTTAACTCAGGTTAGTAGGATCTTATAAGAAATAGGTTAAAAATACTGCTGAGGAGAAAGTGTGGTCATGTGCTGGTAAATGAGAACTTTCGACGCCCATGGATAAGCAACAGTTGCAAAATGATTTAAACTAATAACAAAAACACGAAATATATGAAAAATATCAAACGGTCTGAAACAGAGACGCCTGGTAAAAGGATTGTACTAACTTAAACTGGCCAGAACTTTCACAGTCTTTGTCAAATTACGATGATTTTGACGGTCTTTAATTATGTTGCATGAAGGACCAGCTGCAATTTACCTGTTATACCATGGGGTCCAAACTAAGATCCACGGGCGATATCTGGCAAGAAAAGCGATTTCCTCACCTGCTATTGTTTACATCACACGATTCAGGTCACTCTCCACTTTCTCCCTACATGTCTGCCACGAACTCCTTTCCATTATCGTTTTCATATTTGTGCTACTGATAAGAAACTTAACATTTAATGCATGATATTTGAACCAGGGGTTCTTAGATTCTAGAAAAGCAACATTTTGGGCAACGATAGTTAGTACCAACCGAAATGGAAATGCATGCGGTCAAGTTTAAGGGTTGGTCCTTCGGCTGACAAATTCTTTAAGAATCCCTTCAATTATATAGGTTTATCATTCTTCAAAAGTTCTATTTTGACGTCTCCAACACATTGTAGTGCCCATTTATATTGCAACGTGGCATTAAATCCCTGCAAACGTCTTTCCTTCCTTCACAAAACTTTGATGGCCTAGGACTCCATAATAAGAGTACTTAAAACATTCAACAGAGCTATGGATTTACGTTAGAGATCAAAATGGAAATTTTCAAGGTTTTCATAAGTTTAGTCTGCTCTGAGAAAAAATATCTCAGAATGTTATAGGCTCAGTTAGAAACAGTACAAGTCAGTAACAGAGAACGTTCGCCTACCGACTTCAGTAAGACCGTCCAAACACTTGGTTATTTTTGGTTTAAAGTACACTTATAGTAGAGACGCCAAATAAAACAATAAGGCAAGGTTGAGCATAAAATTTCATTAGTCATGTTTCTCAGAGCTTAAAATCAAGTTTCAATGTAAAACAATTCGTTAAAGGAACGTTTTGCGTTACAAAAGCCAGCCGTATTAAAAAGACAAGAAACGGACTCTCTATTACTAAACAACCGTATTCTTTACTACGACTGCGCCATGGCTTATTTGAAGTTACTGTCCGGACACTCCTTTACTCTCCATTTTGAAAATTTACACTCAAAACAAAGTCAAGATGACAATAACCCGACAGCGGACATACTATTTGTCACCAATACTATGTCGGAAGTTTGTGACTAATCTGGTAACCAATTTTCTTCTTCTTCATAAAGTCACAGCTCTATTTGCACAGAGGTTGTGCACCAGCTTCCTCCAAACATGCCTGTTCCCATTCTTCTCGCCCAACCCAAACAATGAAAGGCCGCTCCATTCTTTAATTTCGTCTAACCAACCTCTTATATGTCGGCCTTTACTCCTTCCTTCCTTGTATTTTTCCCAAAAGGCAGTTACGTACTCTCTTTCCTGTTTCTAGATTAATGTTTTTGTTTGTGACAAATTGCAAGATCTTATAAGGTTGAATTTTTTTTCTTCGCAATTTATAGATTAATCGTAAATGTCACACTAGTCTGTAAAACTGACTATCGTATATGGCCAATATCATTGAATTACACTTTAAAAGTCAAAAATTTATGAATGGTTCGTTTCCATCCTCAAAAGGGAGATAAAATCACGATTTTCATATTTTGTGCATTATCGTATTTTCTGTACATCTATTAGTGATATCTTCCAAATTTGACAATCAAGGAGTCATTTAATGCAATGACATCAACTGTAGCATTATCCATGGAGGTTTCCCAAGAAACGAAATCTGGGTCTATTCTCATTCTTCTGCGTATTCTTCCTCAAGTAATTAGCATTTCGATAGCTTTTACCGAAAAATAACATTTCGTAGAACTTCAGTCAATATTGTGAGAGCTTCCAAATAGCGTTGTAAATATAATTACGAAAAATTTCAAGAAGTGTTTTGAATCTATGGAAAACTGCTGACAAAAATGATCTTTAGTATTCCGCGAAAGCATTAAAGAAAACAAGACCCCACAAAGGTCAAGATAGGGTGGTTACGTACCGTCGACTCGGTAACTAAACACGGAAATCTAAAACCGAGACAAACTCGGGTCATTTAACCCGGTATATCAAATTCATTTAAATATTTACTGTGAAATAGTCTTGGTCTTCGTTTGACCAAAGGCTAAAAATAAATGCCGCGGTCAATTCTGTTCTAATGAAAAACAAAACAAAGATAAGGACTCTTTGCGAGTCCCGTAGCAGCTGCTGTCGTTCCTTTTTATTGACAACTATGCAGGCGTACTCAAATGACGAGGGAAACACAACCACTTTCACACTACACTTCAGAGAACCAGTTATGTCCTACTGACGAGGTCATGGTCAAATTCATCACAAAGGTCGGTTGAAGCTACAATTAACGGTAATCATGTTTTATAGAATCTATCCATTTTGAACTCCATAGTTTTCTTCTCAATTACATTCTCTAATAACGCAATCATCCAGTAAGAAAATCATTAATTCCCTTCTTTATAACTAGAGTAACTGGTTTTGCTAGGAAAGCTGGTCGTGGGCTCGGTCCCCACTTGGTGCGATGGATTTGTTTCTCAAAATGTCTCCAACTCCACTGTCATTTCCGTACACCTTTATTCAACGTTTGTTCATAGAACGAGTGACCGACCCGTTTGAAACATCCTGCGTAAAAGATTAGAATCACAGCGTCTGTGCAATTTAGATCCATTATATTGTAACATTTGACATTTAGATCATAGTGTTCCTTTCATTGACGTTTGATGTTTCAACCAAACGTTCAAACAAAAAAACATTACGCAGCCCCAATGGAATTTGAGGTTTAAGTACTTTCGACCTTAAGACGATAAAACAAATTTACAGTTCAAGATGGCTACCATGTACTCGATGGAGCGATAAAGTAAATGTCCGAGGTTCCTTTGAATTTTAAACCCTGCTTTTACTGTCATACTATCAAAGTTATCGGGACAAATGAAGCTGAGACAAAACTTTCTCCTCCCTCTCAGCTATCGTAAATCACAATAAATTTCCATTATTTCCCTTCTCACTGTCACTGGGCAACTTATGAACACATTTACTTTGTAAACACAACAGTGATCAGTATTCTGTTAATGTGAGACGCAATGCGTCCACAGCAGTTTGGATCCCATCCCTCCTAACTTGCTTGGGTCCCCCCACTTGGTGTGGTTATATTAGCCATACATACTCCTTCATTTACGTGCAGGGGATCAAAATTCTACTCCGTTAAGTTCTGTTGTCTTTTCCTTGAAGTGCTAATAGCATACTCACCGACATCGCTACATTTCTTGCACGTTGTTCCATTTTTACTTGTTTAATGATCGCAAAACAGCGGGTGAGTAAAACGAAGCAACTAGTTTCGCCAAGACAAAGGGAGTCACAGGAACGCAATTAATATTTCTTAGGTCAAAGCGTTTTCTCGGAGTTGTACTTGGAAAAGAGCATGCCTAACCGTCACTACACGGTGGCCAAGTTCACAAGCAATTGTCTGTAGTGCTCAAACAAGTATCAAACACAAGGTAGTTTGCAAATTGCATTACTTTGTATCATAGTTCCTCACAAACAATTCATATACTTAATTTCCAATTACGCATGAAAAATCCAGAGTCCTTTTCAAGAAGCATGAAAGTGACGATAAATACCTATGTCACCCAACTTTCCTTGCTCTGATAAAACCCAAGGCATCGGGACGCTGACCTCAGATTCGAGTCCTTTGCAAGCTAAGTTTAAATGCACAATTACCGCGCCACTATCAATAAATACACACCCTTTTGCGAGTTTATGTTTCACAGGCCCTATCACCAAATGCGTTACACATTTAGAGCGCACCGACAAATACGAGATCGAAAGCATGCGTTGTTATTCTCCTTGCTTAAACAAATTTACATACACATCGTTACTTACAGTAACCTTATGTGGCTTAACAACCAACATAAATAGTGTAACAAACCGGAATTTAGACAAATTATATGGGAAAAACGGGGGGAAAAAATCAACGTATCAATGAAATAGTTGTAAAAGTAGCACACTGATAAATTAAGTGCATACTATGGTAAACCCAAAGCACGCATCATAATAAAAATTCGCGAAAGGAGACAATTTATGATCAATTCTTTGACAGACATACATTTGAAAACAAAACCTGCTTTTCCCCACTTATACTGATCCCATTTTCCATAGTACCTTTCTATTCAAACTCCCAATCCGATATATTCCTACTGAGCATCCACTGGCTATATCTTCTGATCTGTTCTGCCTATTAACTGCCTATAAATGTTAATTAAAGCTCTCTATCCCCACTACACCCTTTGCATCAAAACCCCCTTCTGTCCCATTGATTCTTTAATACTACCCGACTGGAACCCCGGTAAGAAATCCATAGTTCACTACTGGTACAACAATCATGGCAGGATACCCCGAAAACCAAAACCAGAGTAAAAAAACCAATGGCACTAGTAGCTAGGAACTAAGTCGATAACTTACTTATACACATTTTAAAATACATCACACCGCGCAAGCCAGCTCCATGGACCGGGGTAAAAACTTGCAGCTCTTTACACTTTGTCCGACTAACACAGAAAAAAAACCCCAACAGATAAAGTGTATCTCGTCAAGGGCTACTACCCTCGCAGGGTACTAGGAGAAAACGAATTGTCGTCCACATAATTCAACTGAGTAACTATAAAATGAATATAATAAATCTCGAACCAATGCCATACTACTTATTTTACAAAAACATCCCTATCACGCTGCGCCCTGCGACAAACAAATCGTATAAACGATGGGTCGAATACAAAAGCAACACATATCAAAGAAGAATTGTATAAATACTTAAGCGAAATAATAACAGGGTTCTGGGCTTGTTTCTGTTGAGTATGCATCGATATAAAACACGGCGTTTCACATGTGTACTTAAAAGTAAAAAAAACAACAAAACAAGAAAAAACAAACAAAAGCGAGCAGTAACGATCCCACACCATCGTCCTGTTACATTACAAATTCGTCACTATATATGAACAAAATTCTAAATATATGCATAAAATGCCACAATAAATGAAAACCGTGGATTAATAACTGTTAAGATACACTGCGGTGTCCGTGTAAGTTAAAATCCGACAATAACGAGGGAGGATGGTTCTTTTATATGTGATATTTCGCTATGAAAGCCCAGGCGTTCAATGAAATGGGTTACAACGGTTTGTGGTAAATGTTTGGTTATTAGTTCGGAAACAAACCAATTGTCAATCTGTGAACTGTGTACCAAAGGAACACACCTAGGTTAAAAGTTATTTGTGAATGGGCGGGAAAAGGGGCGGGACAATACCAAGGGTGCTCCTCCCGGTAGGTCACCGGAATTACGAATACACCAGATTTTCAAAATTTGTTATAGAGGGAATATTCTCCATCACAATAACGAATAAATACACGATATAAAGACATTTATTAAAGCAGTAGTATTTATCCTCAACACAAAATCAAAATATCACCAAAATCAAAACTACCGAAATGAACAAGGTATTTTCTTTTCTTTTCCTTCACTGTAATATTCTATTTTTACATCAAATTTCTTACATGGGATCGATTCTGTCCCATGTTCAGTGATATTAAACACTGTCCACACAACATGATAAAAAATACCAAGTCATGTTAAGTGCTAAGCAGACATGGCATGGTTAACGCCAAATACATTTGATCTTTTCATGCCATCACTAGGAACATCACTGACATACGATTTCCTCCAGCATCTTATCAGTGGTATCTTTTCCCACAATGCATTTGAACAATATTTATTTCTTCCAGTAGCAGGACAACTCCGTGGAAATTAAATAATCCCTAAGGACGTAACCTAAGACCTGTTCGCTCCATGCAAACAATTTACTGTGACTCCAGCAGCACATATTGGCTGCTTATTTTCAGTCATTAAACAATGGACAGTTGATCCACTACTCTGACATCGTCTCGGGACACGCCTCTAGTATTAGTCTGTGTTTCTGGAATGATCGCAAGCGAAGTAACACTGCCAATGTCGGCCATTGTTACACGCTTGGGCATGTCGAAGTACCTATGAAGCGAGTTCACAGAAGGGCTGACAGCAATTCTTGGAATTTGCTGGTTCGCACTGTTTTTCTTCTTCAAAAGTGCTTTACTCACGGAAGAATCGGAGCCAGAACTAGATCCAGATGGTAATAGCTTCGCTTCAGAAGAAATTCCATCCCGTTGTTGCCAATATTTATGGCCTCGAGGTGGCATGAGGAATGGTATCGTAAACATCAAGCATGCGGCCAGCGTAGGAACAGCACCAGCTACATAGAATGCGACTTGATAAGAGTTTGACACATCGTAAAGAAAACCTTGAAATGAAAAAGTCACAATACGTATCAGACGGTTAGTGGTGATCAATCAAACGGTAAGTAGGTCCTAAAAACAACTTGAATTATTTTACCCACCACCCCCTTCCAGTACTATCAAAATAGAAATGACTCATTGTCACCTCACTGAACTCTCTAACTTGTTCATCCGGACTACTTTTTTCTCAAGTCTTCTTCATATCAATCGCTACGTCAAGTTTGAAATTCGAAAACATTTACCATTTAAGTCATACCTCTTACAAGAACATATCGAATATAATTCAGTTAGGCGTTACAACTTCACTCAATTACGAAACAATAATACTGCATCCGTCTTCCACTAACCATGGAACTTTTAAAATGCTAGTCTGCTTCAAGCTTTCCTCAGTCTCGTGTATCAGGCATCCGCTGGTATTGACTTTCATTTACGAAACCAACAAATTCAAACCATGTCAAAGACTGCCAAGTTTTTAATAGATGTTATGCTAGTTTCTGCCACGAAAAAGGCTTGAAAGCCGAATGTCCAAATAATTTTCGTTTACTCTAGTAAAGATCTGGCGGTTGAAAATCTTGAAGTGGTCAGCACGGCCTCTGATACACTTTCAACAACCTTCCGAAGTTTTGTGAGCTTTCCTCCAACTACAATTGCGACTGAATCCCTTCCTAACGAAGGCAGGAGGATCTTGCCGCAGACAACAGGATGCTCGCTCCAGTTCTTTGCGACAAATTCCAGTGTTCTATCGTTCACACAGGTCTAACGCGTCTTATAACGACTAAATGTACGAGATACCAAAAACAGTCAAGATCCGTGCTACAATACACGTTTCACTCCCCCGATGTACGTGTCTTCCAGCGGTGCGAGTCCATCGCCCATTGCCTTGCAGCGAAACATCGTATCTCAACATCTAACGTCAACAAGTCAACAGAATCAGCTGGTTTTACGTCACACTTTCTGGTCTTGATCGCCCAAAAATGACCATGCAAGCTTTGTGTGACCCTTTCTCTGCGGAACGGCTGTCAAAATGTAAGATTTCTTTACACGAAATATGAACATTTCCCTTGATCAGACAAACCGGCTTCGAAACACTACGGTATTTAAAGCATGTGAAACCCATCACTCAACATAAACACAAAAGTTTTTCTAACTCACCTGCAATGGGGGGCCCTAATGTTAAAGGGATTGACTTGATTCCAAATAAAGTTCCCACTCCTGGTGCCATTCTATCCCTTCCGACAATATCTCCCGTCAAAACTGCACACTGACATACATAACATCCCTCAAAAAATCCGAAAAAGACACAATAAACGACAAGTCCAAAGTAGTTGTTTAGCAGTGGGCATAAAGTATTGGAGATCCCCATGCACAGTAACGACAACTGGTATATATAAAGCCGGTTAACACGAGGATGATCCGACAACTTTCCAAAGAACAATCGACCAAATGTTGACGACACTGACATAAAACCAACCAATAATGCTGCATCAGAAGATGGAACTCCGTACTCGATTGCCATCTGAGCCTGTGTACAATAAAAGAGATGAAAAACCAACTCGGCATTAGCACACAGTTAAGAAGACATCAGCCACTTTATAACGTCAAAATAATTGGGGTTTAGAGTGAAGCATAATGCCAACTAAAGCTGAGGGAGTACGGCGAACACTGACAAGGTCTAGTATGTAATAGGCCTCCGTTCACACAATACCAGATTTTGGTTTTTATACGAAACTGAACTTCACCCGGCACTAAATCAATCTAGTGCGCTTTGTATCGTTTTGGGAATCAAGACTGCACCGCTTTGAAACTGGTGCGAGTCGCATCTCTTTTTATATTTCGATCGCTGTTCAGCTAGCGAGATCACAGGACCTCGAGACAGCTTCGTTTTTCAACTTACATGCAATAATGAATATGCCGGTACAGTATTGCGTGAACCAGGACTTAAACAAGACGTATGTATCGTTGCACCAGTTTTACGTACTTAAGTGTTGGTGTACGGAGTACATAACCAGCTCTGACAACTACCACACTTTGTACCACAAGTTTACGCATTAGGACTGTTAATTACTGGCTGTTTCGGTTAGGAGGACGTCGTGATATTTTTGAAAAGTTGTATAGAAAAAGATGCTAATACCTTCACATCCATAATCCTTGACGTCACAGGTACTTCCGGTCGTAAAATAAAATAAGCTTTGCCGGGCACAATGTTGTCCTCTATGATCTTAGGGAGAACTAACATTACCAAACACAAGCGAATTTGTCAACAACGACCAAAGTGAACTCATTACTCGTCTCAAACTGGTGCCTCACTGTTTTCAAACTTAAAAAGTTATTGATGTCGATCAGTGGGAGGGAAGTCTTCAAAACGTGCACTCAAGACGTCTTGTTTGTTACCCGAAAAAGACCTGCCACCCAAATGACCAAACCCCGCTATATACCAGTGTTACCCGCCTCAACAGAAAACACCAAACTAATGAATACAACGCACCAGTGAAGAACTCTTCCGAGACAAACTAATAGGGAATTTAAGCTCGCGGAATACAATTACCATAAATTATGCATAACTTTTATCAGCTGATAAATTTAAACTTTTGAAAGGGCATCAGCTGATTTCTAGCACGAGTTTTACCATTCACTTTCAAGATAATAGCAAAATGGCGGTCAAGTTACCGTGCGTGTTTGGAAAAATGTTCGGAGAGGGTCAGTCCTGTGTATATGCACTATATATGAAAGACAGTAGTAGCTGTCTGGAAATAATGAAATTTCAACTGCCAATTACGGGAAAGTCTAGAAAATCATCCAATAAGGATAAAAATAAGGGGTAAACGAATGTAACCTAGGTAACATTCGCCGCTTTGTTGCAGATTCGGATAATTACACAGCTCTGTATACGCAACAGCACACTCTATCGGCCTGGCACATTACCAACCGGTCATAAAAGTTAGCAGACCCAAAGCAAATGCAATAAAGAACCATTAAAATTTTTTTGCGTAAAACTGGTATGACAGCAACTTCGTAGAAGGGCTTAATCAGTGCTCAAACGTAACATTAGCAAGCTATTGTTGTCGGCACAGTAAATAACCACAATACAAGTCATTAAAAAAGGTCGAAAAGTAGAGAAATCAAGAAAAAAAATTAGACTTACCAGATGCACGAAGGGCACGAAGTAGGACAACATGAAGAATGATAACGCCACAACAAACATAATGTATGCTTTATTTTGGAAAACAGAGAGGTTGAAAAGAGGTCTCGATTTTCCGTCTTCATCGCTCAGTGGAGGCAACCGAGGTCGATAAATCAAACTGGTACAAGTAACAAGGCACATGAGGCCTGTAGCAACACGAACTGTGTTTTGCCATCCGACATGAGCCAGAAGTTGCTGAATAATAGGGCCCATGGCCATTGTCCCAACTCCGCTCCCACACGACACTAAACCATTGGCTAGTGACAAATGTTTGGAGAAATACTGAGGCAAGATAATCACCGACGGAAAGTAACACATACTGGCGCCAACGCCAAACAGAAATCCGTATGTTAGATACATTTTGTAGATGTCGGTTGAAAATGAAGCTAAAAATGTCCCAAGAGCAGCAACCAGTCCACCAAGAACTGCAACTGGACGACAGCCCAGTCGTTCACACAGTGACGTAGCCAGCGGTCCAGTGGCAAACATCAGACCATATGTAATCGACCCCACCCATGCTAGATAAAAGAAAACAGAAAAAGACAATTAGATATTTGGCTTTGCTTGGGATAGCCCAGTGCGAGGCTGACACAGACATCTCTGACACCAAATGTAAATGCTACATCCTTACACCAAATGTAAATGTTAAAGTTATCGGGCGATCTGACGACGGCAAGATACCAACAACTCTTTTCCCAGCGACTGCTCCATTTTAGTCAGCTATTTATCTCGGGGCTTGGAAAACGTTGTTTATCTTACATCATCTACAATAGCGCAAGCAAAGGCGTCCAGATCACAGTGTTCATGTTACATAGCTGAGGGACATAATACGACTGTTGTGGCCACCACTCATTCTTGCAAAAACTACGTAACCTTATATTTCGAAACATACATTTCCATTCATGACATTTCATTGACAATTTTCAACAAATATGACCATGAGACGCCAGCTTCAAAATTACACCCAAAACGTTGTTGTAAGGAGGGAATACAATGATCGCTTCTCGACTAACGTCTTTGGTGCGGAGTTGTGCCGTTAAATTGTTTATATTTTAAACAAATTCTACAAGCCTATATTTACGAAAACTTTTCGTGGCTCCTGGGAAGTTAAATTTTTCGGACGCAAATATCAGCAATGTTAGACGACCCAAATTCGAAATTCGCATGGTATAAAAAATTCCAAGCAACGAAGGGTTGCATTCTTGGGAATGCGATGAGATTTTCATATGGTGATGTTTAATACTTCTTTTGTCTAAATAATTAAATACACAAGAATGAAATAGAGACCAGACAACGACAATTAGTTCCACCAACGACATCCAGTTAATACTGATGGCTATGGTTCCCATATTAACACACTCGCGTGTCAATAATTATCAGGTTTGAAACAACGAATCTTGTTCGCTAAATAAATCGAAGGCAGCGTGTTTTGGTGGACTCCAAAATAATGAGTACTTCCGTACCAACAAAAAAACAGTCCGGCCCCAAAGCAGGAATGAATGGAACAGTCACTGACCAAGAAAGCCGATACTGACTCGTCAACACTCCTCCATAAGAAGAATGACAAAAATATTGTGAAACAAAAGCTTCAAAATTTTCATAAAGGAATCGTGGGTCATTCAGTCCAATTATCATAGGCAAAGCTTATCGAATTTCTATCTTCAACTAACGCTTGTCACTTGTCATCGTAGCTTTGCTGTGCATATCACATTTAAGCAAGAATTTTGGTCTAAATACGCAAGGAACAAATTCAGTTTTCAAACAAACATTATCTGATTTTTGACGTAACAATCACTTACAATAGTATGTTGTCTTTTGCAATCGACCTTCGTTCATAAACTTCGTACTTAGATTGAAAGTCGACTCCTATTTGCTTTGCTGTGAAATAGCGCAAAACATTTGTTCCGAGACAAAGCAAAACCACGAGAAGTGTACTGCTCATGACTAGAGCACGTGAAAATCAGCATAACAAAGATTTTTATAAATCTTTTATGGAAAACGAATCATAAGTCAGCTGAGCTCTCGAAACGATTTAAATGGCTAAGAGCTTGGATGTACTAAGATCAGGCCACTTGTGCGTCAACTAGCATATGCGTACAACAAAATGGCTGACTAGACAGACATTCAAGTACGTGTTACACATCGTCATAAAGCATCTGTTTACGAGAAGTTTGGGTTGGATAGCTATCTATACGAAATAAACAGTCTATGATACCGTTCAAATAATAAAGTTCCCTTGCAAAAACGACGGTAACAAAGGGTACTGATTTGTGGCATAAGGTCGACCTATCTTACGGAGACTTAGCTGGACGAGTAAGCGCTAGCGCGTTTACATCGCTAACCAGAAAACTTCTCAATTTATACTAATTTCAAGTACTGTGATCATGAAATGTTAAGGACTTTCACCATTTTCACATGAAGTTCGTTTAAACAATGTTAAGACTTGCTTGTGGAGACATTTTTAATTGCCATACGTTTAAGTCAGTCAAATAGAACTACCTTTAAGCACAAGTTTCTGGTTTAAAAATATTAATATACGCAACAATATCATGTTCGCTGTCCGTGTATTGAGATAATCAACCAGGTTCAGAATCTTGAGCATTTGTCGAAGAGACACAAGGACAATTAACAAATGCAAATGAAGCGAGGTACTAAGCCATCTGTTTAAGTTGGTCACGCATGTCCTTACCTTAATTGCCGTTCTATCGTCCCACAAATATACCTACCATCATTAAAACTGTACGATTAATACCTCGTGTGAGTGTACTAGCATAAGAAAATCAAACATTCTACTAAACGAGTGTCGTCGAATCGTTCACCAGAATGTCAACGATTTAGAAAGCGCTCCTTTGGGTGCTCCAACTTGGGCAATATCGCAGTTTCATTCAGATCATCTAACAAACGTACATTTTGGGTTTTGCAAGAACCTAGTTCATGCATCTAAACGTGAGAAAGCAACTATTTTTAAGCTTAGAGAGTCACCAATCTAAGCAGCTCGCCCAAAATCAGACTAGTATACAGCAAAATAAGGGAAGTTATACATATTAACGGTATCAAGATACGTACATCGGCCTCCTGAGTTCAAAGTCCCTTAATAAGATGAACAAGGTTTTTCACAATGATTGCCATAATGCGGGAAGAGTACAAATCCCAGAAAATCATCGAATTTGAGCGAGAGGAGAATTCGATACGGTGATAAAGTAAGACATTAAAAGAACGTAAACATTCAAATTTATTTACCTGTTTCTGATTTACTTGTTTTAAACTCCCGAAGCAACTCTGTAAAGAGGATTCCAAAATTATTCATTGTCCCTAACACCATAAATTGGACCAAGAAAGCGGCTACCACTATTATCCATCCAAATCCGCCATCAGGAGGCATAAACTGGTTCATACTGTTGTCATGTACAGGCTCACCAGAGTTTTTTTCTTCCTTTCGCGTCATGTTGATTGTATTATCCTAGGGATCTAAAAGTAAAAGGCAAATTTGTCTGCTGGAATACCTGAAATTAAAACTTAAAAGCTCCCCTCGGACTGACGCTGTCCTCAGCCACACCGGCAGTAGCCTACGTTAACTTAGCGATCGCATTTTGATGATGAAGGAAAACCCCAACTGCGGTTTCCATCTAGGGCAAAACAGAAGCAGCGACGTCAAATCTCTTTCTCTTATACTCAACTCTGATTGGACGAAACGACAAAATTTGACGTTTACACAATAGGGATTGTTTCCATGGTGTATAGTTACGCTGAGGCTGCCCAATAAGTTTTTTAGAACACAGGAAGGCGTGTGTTGGTCTATCAAAGACCATCATGTCATATGATCGTCTTGTGCTATTTTTAACAAAACTGCTGTTGAGGACGCAAGATAGGAGGACAATACATGAGCAACGAAGTGGAAAAGTCTTCGCCGAACGAAGACTGGCAACAATACGGTAGAAATAGAATAAGGAAGTTGTTGAGCGTACATTTAACATACCCTAACCCAGTTTTCAAAAAATGGGGAATGGGCTGCGTGACCGGTAGACATTCTAACGTTCAGAGCACATTGTTAAAGACTTTTTCTTGAGAGGTTTTCAAAAGATCTAGGCAGACGTGGTATGACTTCCGAAACAGACTGTGATTTTGTTGTTGAATTTTATAACTATGTACACATTGGACCGAACGAGTTGAAAAAGCTTTTAGATTGGTCCGAGTCCTCAAATTTCTGCAACAGGCTGTAAGGAATGGAAATTACACAGCGTTTGACGAGATGGAGGGGTAATAAGGCATTTGACTACTTCTTTAAAATAAGGACGCATCCTCCAACTCCCTTAGGATCTACGTTTTTGTACTTCTCAATAAAACTCGAGTAATACTTTATGAATCGCAATGCAGGAACAGGGTAAACATTTCTTAGACCCAAGTCATCAATCAAAGATAATCACGCAAGCAAAAACTAAAAGGTTGTTATAACAGAGCAACTTAAAATGACCGCTTGATGCACGAAGTGTTTGTTGCTCCTGCATACTCAAGTATCGGTGGAATAAGACAAATAGGAAACTTCATGGAGCATAATCACTGATTTTGAACGTGTTTTAGGAACTCTTGAATTCCTTGCGTTTGCGAAAGACAAGATGCCTCAGCTCCGTCTTGTTTCTTGTTTCATGATAAGTACAGGTATCCTCGTTCTACCACTGACTTAGTCATACACAAAATATTTTCATTTCAGGAGAGTTGTGAGCCAAAGCACGGAAAAAACTAATAGCATACAAACTATCCAGGGACGTAGCCAGTGGATTGGGTTTTGGTTAACGGTTCACAAACAGTAAAACGATACGAGAAGTACTGTATGCTTATAATTTCTTGTAAAAATGTCAGTCCTCATGTTGGTTTAAAAGGACTAAGTAATTTCTATTTCTGACAACTTTGACACTGGCAGTATTGAAGCTTGTCAGTTGATTTCGTTTTAACGCAAAATTGTGAATCTAACTAACAACTCTTTTGGACACAAAATGTAACGCTAATGAATTTAAGTACAACTTAAATAGCGTTTTAAACTTCACTACGAATTAAAGAACAATACCAGTACCAGCCGAAGTGGCGATAGATGCCACAGGTGGCATGTTAAGGCAATTCCCCCCTCCCCCCAACCACACACATACAAACACACATTTTTCGTGAAAGATGGTCCTCGGGACACCTTTGAAATCGTAAAGAAAATGGGTGGTAGACGTAGGATGAAAATCTTTCGCAGAAATACTGGAAGGAGTTGGCCTCACTGAAATGCTCTAATTATTGTTTTCCCGAGTCATTTACCCTGGTCGCGCCGCTAGTGCCAAGGGGATAGTCGTGAATTAACTCTGAGGTTGGGAATGGGTGGCAAATTAGAACGTAGACCTTTATTTCCTTTCCTATCAAAGACAATTTGGAGGTAGTAACAGTAAACAATTTAAAATTTGAGATGCGAATACGGCATAAGAAAGAATGACGTTTTGTCAGAATTACGTTAAGATGTAACAAGGAGCAGATTAGCCCTTGAATGTCAGACGCCAAAGGACACCAGTTCATGTGTGGGATTTCACCGACCCTATGCCAAAGGGGAAAATAATTCCGGGATGTTTTCAAACCTAATTTCGAAATTATCAAAATTATAAAGCTGATGCTAAATAGCTTTACAAAATAGCTTTACAGGCATAAGCCGGTAAGTCCGTTCATTACTAAAGACGTGTTGCACAAACCGTAATTCCTCGAATTGGCTCACTGGAGACTTATTACCTCCGCCAAGGAGCTATAGTATTCGTTACCGTTTGTCTGTGTGCCTGTTCGTCTGTTAGCAACTTTACGTAAAATGATACAATCGGGTTGTAACAAAATTTACCAGAGGTATGTATTGGTCCATGAAAGAGTCCATTAACTTCTGGGAGTAAAGCCATCTGGATTCTGGTTCCTTTTTAAATTTTGGCCATGGCAAACGCTATGTAGTTTCTGATTGACTTGTTAATTTTCAAATTTATTCCAAAGCAGAAGGTGTAGTAAGATCCGGACGTGTACGAGACTGGGCGCTTCTTAAAGAACTTTTACTTTCTAAAAGGCTAAGTCGAAGAGGGCTTAAGCTTCAGGACAGGACGTAGGTACGGTTTTTTCCCACTATCGATATCCAATTCGTTCAATCGCCATTTAATAGTTCCTTCAAAGTTACGTGGAGTTATTTTGTCAAATGGTAGTTTTTCGTGCGTCTCTGGTTTTTTGGAAGCTCTTCTGGGGTCCTTCTGAGGCTATGACCTGTCTTCATATCCATTTTTCAGTTCCCTTCGGAAAGAACACTGTGACGTACGTGTAGTAACTTCTCAGGGCTCAATAGTTGTCATAACTCCCTTTCACAAACTCCTGCAGAGTCAGTATGATATATGGGGCGCTGATCCTGATAATATTCGGTTTGAAGATTTGTGTTCTAGTTGTCATTTACATGGCCTGTTTGTCAAAAATATATGCCATTTTCCATTCGCATGGCCTGTTTAACATGTATGTGGTTTAGTTTTTTAAGATGTATGCCATTTGCTGAGTGTAGGGCTTATTTTTCAAACATATATGCCGTTCTACACACATGCAGCCTGTTTTTTAAAAATATATGCTGTCGAAAAAAATGTCACAAGCAAAAACGTGTATGTTCTGATTATAAATGTCGATGTATTCGCATAATTTGTGCATCAGCAGCCTATGACGTAAGTAATATATATGCTGTGTCATCCTCGTGTTTGAAAAATGGATCAAATTGCAACATCAAATGATATAAAAACTACTTGAATGCCCTCCACAATTTAAGAGGAAATATTGCAGCTGATGCCAGATATAAGGAATGTTTAAAGAACTGACGGAATCACTTCAGAGCTTCTTAGAGCCTTTCTGACAATGCAAAGGCACTGGCAAGCACTACGTACTGCCACCTTAGTCTCAAATCCGGCTTCGTTTTATCCCATACAACTATTTTTCCTTTCATGAGTAGTAAACGACAAAGGTGTAAATGTGATGAAGTAAGTTCCTTAAAAAGTGAACTGCCACTGCGCTTGATTTTCACTTCCACCCTCTGCATAGTGGCCGAGTAATGAAAACGAATTGCTTCTCCAAGTCATAAAATAGATATTTCAATGTGATCGAATGAGACTGCTGCAAGCAGTGCAACGTGTAGCTCTTCTAAGGATATGGGCTGACTAAATTTTACGGATGCACTCTCCCTAGAAAACAGAAAAGCAGAAAAGTATGCGTCTGGCTGCAGATAGCCCATAACCCGGTCAAAGAAATTTAGTCCTTTGGCCCTGGGTTGCATTCATTTCGCCCCTCTAGGTCTGTTCAATATCTACTCTACACTGACCGTTTAGCGTTAAAAATAAAACCCTGGTCTTTTGATTGGCATCTTATTGCAGCAAATATTTTTCATTAAATTTTCATAATGCTTTTATTGCTGGCTAATCAGGAGAAAAAAAATTGCGCTGGATCTGTTAGGACTTGTTTTGATCAAGTTCTCTGTTGCATAGAATTGGCCATCATCCTTTTAACACCAACAACAAAGGATTTGATTAGCATATCATGTTACACAACACGAAGGTTGGTAAACACACGACAGGTTGGTACTGCACAGGATACATCAAAAGTACCAGCCGATTTCAGGTGTTGTTTATGATGCTGTTTTGGTGTGGTGTTGAAGAGGTGTTTCCTGTAGTAGATGCGATAGGTAACAAAATTTATATTTCGGAATCTTAGCAAATGAGGATTATTTTTCAAAAAATAACTCCCCAATGTAAAAAGACATTGTAAATGAATAATAAACACCAACGGAAACTTTTTGGTTTGTATTTTCCCACAAATCAGATTTATAGCAGAACGGCTGAATAGTTAGATTCACAGATAGACATACTGACAGATTGACTGACAGACAAGCAGACAGGTTAACGATTTACGATTGACTGGTAAATAGATACATAGATGAAAAGACAGTCAGTCAGACAGATAGACTGGTAAATAGTTCTTTTCTACCACCAAAGCACAATCAGTTCATGGAATGAATTAACAAGTGGGTCAATCATATTAAAACAAAGATATATTCGTATTTATAGAAGTTGACTCTTCTAATCTATATTAAGTGTTTCAAAGTTAGCAGTGCCAATTGCCTGCCCCAATCATCACAGTGAGTATATGTTTTCCGGTCATTAAAGTTGCGGTTAAAAACTCGATATCGTTGCCCTACACCGAAGCTGAGTCTCGTTAAATTCTTGGCGAAAGGGGTTTATTTTGAATATCTTCGTATTTGGTTTTTCGTCTTTTCCTGTATAAACCAGTTTTTTATGTAAAAGGAGGTTACTCGAAAACGAGGTAAATGATTCAATTTGTTTCCCAGTTGCTATGATCACTCATACTGAAAATGCGAATAAGCTGATTTCCTGTTTTTCTCATTGTAACTGGTGACGCACATATCCATCATTCCGTCCTCATTACTGCCAGTGGTGATCATCAGCAATTATCATAATAGTCTTTGAGTCCACTTTGATTATATAGAATCCACCTCCATGCAAAGACAAACTCCAAGCGGTGAGCAATAAATTTAATTTCAATTTCCTAGTTTTGTCTGCCGTCCCGATTCCTCGTATCGTGTTTCAACTCTGAAGGGCAAAGGTTACTGCCTCCTACGAATGGTGAATGGTGTTCATGAAAAATCAGGTTTCAATAACCTGTTTTACTCTAGACAGCGAGATCAACATCTGCAAGGTCCCAGTGGGCGACTGAAAAAAACCCTATTTTAGTCCATGTCATACCCACAAATACGTTCTTTCAATACTCAACTGCACGACGTGGTTTCAGATTTCAACATGAGCTGACGGTGCACCTGGCCCTGGAAAACAGTGTCACCACTTGGACAAAACATGTTACTAAGATATATCAAATCGGCATAAGTCGTCTGGTCGTATAGACAGACACGTTTTATGTATTTGCCTTGTGATATTAATATATTACAATAGAGATCTAGAGAAGAGACCTTCGTTGAACCGTAGTAAGCCTTGCTTGGCTATCAACGCCTTAATATCCCCCAATATGTTTCGGTAGTATTGAAAAATATTGAAACAGTCAAGACATTTGTAGAAAGGGTTATGTTTTTAAGACAATCTCAACGCGACCTAACCCCACAAACTTCCATGGTTAGTCAAAGCCTCCGATCCACATTATAAAATCAAAGCGCACCTATGCCGAACTCACGGTCAAGTATTGATCGTATGATACGACATTTGCTGTAACCTTGTTTTTGTAACTTCTGTTTTTATAAAGTAAACATTTTTTATCGAAGATTTACTAAATACCTAGGTTCCTGAGCAACAAAGACCTAAAAGTTACATTTTTGTTCTCATGTAAAATCTCTAATACGAAATACGGGCATGGCCCCTGTGACTGTTTTGGAGCACACCCAAAAATGAAATCCCCCCCCAACGAAAACCCCCACCAGCCGCCACTGCCATTGATCCTGATGGTTGTTCCAATAATGATATGACATACTCCACTCCATTAATGCCAATTGGTTCTCCTCATGATGGGAGGGATGTGCTGCACTCGCTAAACAATCGAATTTCCACTCAACCAAAAGCATTGTGGTAAAATTGTAGCATCACTAGCAAAATCACACTCGACCGATTTGGATAACTCCGTTTATTCCTTTTACAAAGGAATTAATCGTGAGTTAGTAAGGCCCAATTTCAGAGTTGAGATGGTTGCTGCTTTCTGCGTTTCACCACAACTGTTGCCATGGTGAACATAATGAACGACTGTGCCTTTCTAATAGCATCGTCATTACCAAACAATTTTGTTACCACCAATACTATCACAGTGAGGAGCAACGCCAGTTGCCACCATCTTGCTCATGGCCACTGTTATCGCTGCCGTTGTAGCATTACCGTCATCTTCGTTGACGCCACAAATCAACCATCGTTCAAGTCATCGTCATCGTCATAATTTTTGACATAGTCATCAAAAGCACAGAGCCGATCGATAACTTTTAGCACTGAAGAGGCAAAAGTAAAACAAAAAGGACCAGGGTGACGTCACAAACGTTATTTTCCGACAGAAAGCAATTTTTTACTACAATACGCGTAAATTCATTCTAGCTACAAGTAATGACGGCTTAAATCTGTTAAAACTTCCGTAAGAAAACTGATAATTGTGCCAAACAAGGTCTTGTTGGGTAGGAGACAAATTTTGAAAGGGAATATCTTGATGTTTGTTCATTGAAGAGTTCTCAGATTTGGACAGGCTATGCACATCAGCAGGAAGAGTCCAGTGAGTGCAAAAAGATATGTGACATCAATTAAATCTTAAAGTAACAGTTCAGTTCTCCAATTACTATAGGTTTTCAAAATAGGGCAGCTTGAGCTCCGAATATTCCTACTTCAAGCACAATCCATCGCTTCCAAAGGTACTTGGAAGAAATATATAAGAACAAAGAGACCATTATTTACAATTGTGTAACATTGACATGAAATTAGCATGTAAAAAACCCCAAAAGATCATTAAAAATATCAACACTGTGTAATTTTCACTAGTCTTGTCTTTTCAAATTAACAGGCAATTATCAAGTGTAAATTTTCCAAAAGAAAACTGTCTGTCCATATTACAATGGCAAAATAGATTGTCAATTTCAACGAGTTCGTGCCCGTCAGTTTTACCTCACTCAGTGAGCTGAGAGTCATGAGAAGACAGAGTCTCTCCTGGCCCACGGTTGTTCGCAGCCAGTTTTTGAGCTTTCTCAGACTTGATGCTGATCGTTCACTGACAGCATTAGTTGCTGGAGCAATCAATAACATTGTCAGAATAATTTATAAATTCCGAAAACAACTTTTTTTCAGATGACAATTCCCCTTGTGTATGTTATTATACCATGGATAAATTTGTCAATTCTTTCCTGGAATTCCGATATGAAATTTGTCTGCTGAATTTCCAACTGATAAGCATTGATATCATCCTGGTACATGTCGTTTACGGTTAATTAGCCATGGCTGCAAACTTCTATCATTAGCAGCACACTGCAGCGGTTGCTCAATGTTTTGATCATTTCTGTACCCATGTTGGTCATACTTGTCTGTTATTGTGTTAATAATTGTATCAAGAGCATCAGAGTATATTCTTCTTAAGTAAACATTAAATCATAAATTAGTCAAAGTACAAATTGAGGGATCTTGCAGTAAAATTTTTTGACGAACTTTCCTGTGTCTAGGCAGAAGAGGCTCATCCAGTTGAAGACGTTTATCTCCCTCGATAATCGTACACAACAACAGACGTAAGTCGTTATCAGATCGCATTTTTTGAGACCAGCAATGCTGCATTTTGCTTGGTCCTTTGCATCCATTGGAGTCAAATTTGGACATTGCATAGTCTTTAGCAAGTTATTCCTGTGCCCCAGTATCTTTTGCAGAATATTTATGCCAAAGACGTAATTGAAAGTTTGCATCTGTGCATTCATGCCAATTATTCTCCCATTTAATTCTGGCTGCATACCTCTCCTTTCAAAGGTTTTGAGGTGGCACCCAATTGTAAATGAGACTCCTTAGAGAATTTCCGAGGCGGATAGTCCACCATGTTGAACCAAGAGTTCAAAAACCAAGGTAATCTGCAGAAAGTTTCTTCAGTAATTTGTGACGCATGGCATCTCTTCAGTGAAAGCGTTAGCAAATTTGATGTTTCAAGTATATTTAAGTACAAACAAACTTAATCAATATCTGGAGGGGCACTGACAGAATTACACAAACGACATGGCCAATTTCTCAAAAAGAAACACTGAGTACAATACAATGATATACGAAAAATAGCCAAACAGGTATTCAGAAGAAAACAGCCCCGCCCGTCTTCTCCTTGTTTGTCGGCCCTGACAACATGAGCATGGCCGTCGTCATCAAATCAAAAAAGTAACACATGCTTTCTGACTAAGTGACTAGTGTATGAGTGAGATCAAAAGAAGAAAACAAAAATGTTCCAAAATCATGAACAGCCTTTAAGTTATGGTTACGATTGAAGTCCAAACGC
>JANTCA010017995.1:28893-45254 GCA_024741275.1 Chironex yamaguchii
GATCAAAAGAAGAAAACAAAAATGTTCCAAAATCATGAACAGCCTTTAAGTTATGGTTACGATTGAAGTCCAAACGCTTAACATACTTTTCATTCTAGATCGAACAAGTGACATGTGTTTTGTGCCTAGAAGGGATACATTTATCGTCGTCTGTGCTAGGTTCAGTCAGAGTGGTCTTGTGTGATAAACAGCAGTAAACTTATCATCCAAGTTTTTGACCCCGTCTCCTTACAAAACAACGCATAGTCCTCATCAATCTTGCTTTTTCGTTGCTCTGATAACCATTAGGCGAACAATGTGCCAGGAACAGGGAATTTATTAAGAGTTATTTTTACTCAAAAACCTTCACTACACAAATGGGATAAAATACGAACCCAGGTGAGCCGTCTCCGCATCAGGTTGAAAAACCCCCAGGTTACCAAAACTTTGTTTGTTAGGGTACTCGTAATGCCACAATCAGTGATGATCTCTTTGTGGTGATAAGCAATAAATGTGGTGTCTCACTCAGAAGAAATGTGCTGGAGGTAACATTTCACACATTGCATCATCAGGGTCTCTACCATTTACTTTGCTCGTTACCAGGCTTCACTCAAGTAATTAGCAGCCAGGGTGCTGTCATGAATAACTGGAGGAACAACCTATTTGTAAAAAACGGGTCACGTCGCTGCAAAGCATCATGGTATACAGACGTCGGCATTACAGGCACCAAAACAAGTTATAGCAGCTCTGGTCACAGTGGAACATACAAGTCATCAAGTTGTACATCAGTTTTAACTACGAGTATCATCAAGATAAGGTAGAGAGAGCACATACAAAGAAAAACTGTCTGCTACATTATTATACTTAAAGAGATAACGAGTAGGTAATTTAAGGTGGTAACCTCGAATTCTAAGGAATGTTGAAGCTATACTTCGTAACAGCACACGACAACTATTTTTCTTTAAAATCATTGAAATTTCCACTTGGTAACAGCTTACTTGTCTCGGATCTGTGGGATATTACATCAGTAAGAGCTGCTGACACAATTGATAGGGAGAGTTTCTTCTTGGACTTTACTTGATTGTGTCCCATTTCCTTCTTTGTGTTGTATACAAGACTGATGTGTAAGTAATTTGATCAGTATTCACATGGCTTCTACAGGTAGCAGATTAATATTGATTTAAGTTGGTGACATAGTAGCATAATGAAACAACTTCTATTTGTACTTGCTGAAGAACTACAAAGAATTTGAATTTAGTTCTAATGCATATTTAAAGAATGTAAAGGTTACAAGTTCACGTGAAGTGTATCATCGTTGTTTTACTATTCTATAAAACGATAATCTTCGACAATTTTAGTGATGCTTTAGCTAAAATTGGATGATTGCTTGTAGTAATGCACCAAACGGAATATAGAGACAGATATGTATATAATTTGAGAATCTCTGCGTCCTGCTAACTGTAATTGCAATTAGACAAAGAACGGTAAGAGTTTGAATCTCTGTGCTTGAAATATGTGTAGACTTTTTAGTTATATGTAACACAGTTTTTGAGGCATGAAAAATTGCCATCCTTCCCCAAGGTTTATGATTTGCAATTGCTGGTACAATTTCATTATAAGAAATAAGAAAAAGTTTGGTAGTAATGTTGTAGTTCTTGTTACTTTGCATAGCTGCATCATCTGTAAACATGTTTCTTACTAGCATACCATGTAAGAACAACTACTGCAGTTCATGGTAGAGAATATTTATACCCGATTTCACATTTAGCATGTCTATATCCTATTTGTCAACTAAAGCCTGATATTCTGTCAAGGAACCAAGTAAGAATGGCAAAAGAATTCAAATGTGTTGATTCTATGTTATAATTAAGATGCAGTGCACACATTATATTACAGTACAATGTAGTATGTGTTAAATAATTTACCGAAAAGCAACAGCGGAAATTTTTGACCACCTGAAGTTTTATATATGATACCCAAGAACTGTTTGTAAGTAAAATTGGGAAAAAACATAGATCTAAACAAAAGTTCCATATTGTTCAAATACAAAGATTGATAATTAACAGTACTGACATGCAGAGAACAATAGGCTTTGTCGGTCTAGGGATTTATTTATGTCTGTGTTAGCGGAATCTCCATTATGACAAGGCAAGGAGGTCCGTTATATTTCAAAATATAACCATATTAACAACAAAATGAGCATTTTTAGGGCAAGAGGATATTCTTCGGGAAAGTACAGAAGTGCTACTAACGTGTCTAGTACAACCAGAGGCCGAATTAATTGAGACGGTGTATCTAGCTCCGAGAATGCTGCCCAGTAGTCTATGCCTTGCTAGATATGTAATGGATGACGTTTTGATTAAAAGTAACAATTCAAGTTTGGTTGTTCATATTATCATCCCACGTTTATTCTTACGTTTATCCATGAATTTACTTGCGTTTTTCTGTATAAAAGCGTGTGAGTGCGTGTGTGTTTGGCAAATACAAAGCTTTACATTATGTACAGGTCAATAATATGAAGTTAGTGGCTAGTTTTTTTCCTTTTGGGCCTTTTGTAGTCTTATCAATTTGTGTATAAGTAGTACAAACAACTCATCCCTAATGTCAGTGCAACTTGAAAGGTAGCTGTGTCACTTTTAAGCGTTGTAGTATAAATAAACTGGTGTGGACATGCACGACACAGCTGTATGATCTTGGTGACTTATTCATGTGGTTAACAAATATCGTGCGAAATAAACGAGATGAATAATGATGGATTCAATCTCAATTATTAAGAGAACAGGAAATATTTTTAATATCTTGGTATATAAATTGCATTGCAGGTCACAATGAAAGTTACAAATTAAATGTTGTATTTGATTTAAAATTATTTCATTAGTTTGTGTTATACACATTGTGCAGTATGGTCATGAAAAATTTATACGTAAGGCTGATTGAACCAAATTGACAACCAGCTAGATGTGCGTTTTTGTTTCGGTGCTACTACTCAAGGACATCTGAAACAATATGAATATCACTTAAAGGTAATTGTCTCCCTGTTGCTTTTGAACAGACTGTCGAGAACACCATATCAGCTCATAATGGGCATGCTTGCCAATCATTCCTCATAAACAAAGAAATCTTGAAACAGCTAGAAAGGTGTCAAGCCAACCTCATCAGGCAGTCATTAGAGAAAACGTTGAGACTACAAAGGTAAGGATTGTATATCTTGCCTCCTGTAAAGGCAAGCACACTGGTGTTTCATTAAATAATTGTCTGGAAAAGGGTCTACAGTTAACCTCTTTGATATTCCACATATTCTTGAGATTTAGAACAAATAAAGCTGTTCTGATGGGTGACATCGAAAAGGCATCTTCATCTGTGGGGGACGATTACATAACTGATAACTCGGAGTTAGAATTTGATACCAAGTATCCATTTATTCTCCCTAAAACCCATCATTTTACCAAGTTGGTTAGGCGCCATTCAAAAATGACGTCACGCACCAAGGGGGAGGGGTAGGCAGATAGACAATGTGTGACACGAGGGAAGGGGGTCAAAATATGTCAAACTTTGCGTGGTCATTTTTGAACGGCCCCTTATCTTAGATTGCTATGAGCGAGTATTTCACTGCAAAAGTCATTTCCGTACTTAGACGAACATATGCTAACAATTAACGCATTGTGAAATTATATGCATTAGAAATTGCCTATGTGATCAGTGTCAGACGAAAAGCTTCATAGATGTCAGTTTAACGCAAGGCAGTAATGCAAGTAAGTTTTGCACTTATAAGTTAGGAAACGTTCTAAGTAAACAGCGTGATAAGAAGCCTGAGTCATAAGCTAATTTCTGCATTAAAACACAAAAATATAAAACTCTTTGCATATGTAAAATACTTCAGTCTTGTATGTTGCTTGTATGTAGTTAGATGGAATAATTCAAGAAGAAATTTGTAAGGAGCAAAACTGCAAAGGATTGTCATTTATTTTTTTGCATTTCTTCATCGTATTATAAAAAGAATATGAGACTCCCCAACAACTATGAGACGGAAATTTTCCACGTAAATTTTTCTATACTTGCTACATAGCCTTAAATTTAAACTCACATTTCGCGGATAATTAAGATTGCGCAATGGAAACTAGCTTGCATAAAAATATTCTTTTTCGCGGAATATATCATAAATGACGTTAAAACATTTCACTCTTAGATCATATTGTTAAACCTTGTGATCAGTTCTTATGTCAACCCCTTGTATTCTCTCCGCGTCGGATAAAGACACAATGCAACTTTTTTCTCAACTTGAGGGTTCCAAAAGGTGCAATCTCTAAAGATGATCCTAACAGATTTGTATAGAGGTCAAAGAACATTATATGACACTGAGTGCTCGTATTGCTAAACTGAGTTTTCTTGCCGAACCAATTTGTTATTAGCAATTGTCAATTTCTTAACAGCATCAACAAACGTGCTTTAGACAATGATAGAAACTATTGAAGTCCAAAACAAATTTGTTCTCAACAGATATGCAGAACGTATCTTTTATTTTACTACTTGCAATAGTACCAAGCATCCCACTCATGGCCAAAAAGTGGCATGAAATAATAACATAATCCATATATCGCAGATCATTGAAAAGTAAAAACAATCATTATATATTCCATTAAAAGGGAAGGTGATGTCACCCATGAGGGTAATTACTCGAACCATAGTCAATAGAGAAACTCTTGTTTCTATTAATTATGCTCAAACAAGCATAATTCTTAGCCTAATAATTGAATTGTTGTTTAATTGCCCAATGCGGAATATCGACGACTAAATTCTTTCTGCGATCTGCTTACACTACATGGGCACTACTATAGTGCCCAACGGGCGTGGGGCAATCAATACATAAATGTGAAGTTCCCCTTGGTTTGCCTCCCTTATTGCACTGTAGAGAAAGCATAGCTTGCATTTGATTAAATTCCTATTTGACTATATTTGTATAATCGTATTAATTTATTACAATCGCTGATAATAAATTTTTTATGGGCTTTTCGTGCCATGAATATGGAGCTTACAACGGACAAAAATCAGAATCGCTAACAATGTAATATAATTTAATTCTTACGCTCGGTAGAAATTGCACATTCTTACGATGGGCCACGCCCAATCACAAGCCTGCTTCTACTTAGGGTCACTCAACAGCAGGGGTGGCAGGAGGAGGCTTAGGCACGACCATCGCTTATTCTCAAGGCAATTTACTTTAACAGAGTCGGCATTCCATAATTTTGAAATAAAATACATCTAGCAAATTGTATAATTTTAGAAAAACCTGGCAAACCTGTTGAAAGGTTTCCATTGCCATTAATCGGAATTGATTTAGAATCGAGACGTCGGTACTGCTAGCGTAACCTCTGCCTAACACGAAGAGAGCACAGGAAAACCCACGGCAAAAATATCTAAATTTGGAAGTAGGGCCAAAACAGGTTCCGAAGTATGAAACCCCAGTAAAACGAAAGTCCATAACGAAGACAAGACAGTCCGTCTTTCTCCACCTGAAATTCGAAGCTTCATCTCACTTTTATAACTCATCTCACTTTGCAAATATCTGCCCAATGAGCGTCGAGCTACAGATATGCGTCGTGTAACCCTCATGTATTCCTTCGGCATAGATGGGATACGTTCAAACTAGATAGCGACAACAGCCTTCTCATTGTGGCTATTGCTCAAATCGTGCAGAAAAGATTTCACAGTGATCAGAGTATTGGAGTTCTAATACCGCTCAAATGAGATACTGTATCCATTTTTCTTCTCAAGATTTGGATAACCGTTCTTGTATCCAGATGGCAGTATATGTTTACAAAAACGTAGTGTTCATGTTCAACGTATCAGGGCTTGTATTTCTTTCGCTCGGGAGACAACTTTATGAAATATCTGGCACGATTTGGGAAAATTCAAAGCGTAAATTTGTTCGGAGATTCCTCGGATTGCATTCGCTTATTTTCCCGGTAACATACAACTAACCTCGGAAGCAATATTTCCCCCTTCTCGAATAATCTAGAGATAGGTAAAGGCACATTCGAGTCGAAAATATGGGCCAGATCCCTCAGGTTTGAAGAAACGTTCACGAGATTCGCACAAAAAAACCCACCAAAATTTGCATCTCTACCTTAAATGGCTTGCCACCAAAATATTAAGTATTGCAACACACTCGTGTTAACGGCTCTAGGCCGGTTTCTTAACTCTTACCGAGCTGGAATTAGCAAAATGCTCGAGAATCCTTAGAAAAGATGGGGAGTGGCCTCCTACTTAAATGCACTGTGATGTATATTGATTAAATCAAGGCTCTGTTTTTGTTGCCGATTGACAGAAAGTCTATTACGTCATGCAATGTCTGTACGACCTACTTAATACGTTCTAAAGGCCTTCGATTAGTTCGAGTTACCACCGTTCTTAACACTTCCTCAGCCACACACGACGTTTTACGGTCCAGCTGGAGGCCCCCAAACCACAGCTAATGAGTCACAAGACCAAATGACCCTCATATTCCTCTTGAGGTATCTACAATAACATCTGATCACATCGTGATGTTTGTCATTGTCAGGTCAGTCTCCTAATAGTATCACTGTTAGCCGTATAATACCATTAAGGTGACCACGATCATGACGATGTTATCCTCATCACAACATGCAAACAGCATGGCATCTGTTGTGCTAAAATTAAGCTTCCATTTTCAGCGAGGTTTGGTCTGGCAAGGTGCCAAAACAAAATAACGGCTGCCTTTTGTTGCTTTCCTTGTATTATTATTAACACGCAGCCATGAAAACATACCCATGAAATGAGGCAACGAAGAATGCAACAAGCAGCTTTTGCAAGTACAGCTACCGCTCATCGGCTTTGGCAACATCTTTATACGTATGTTAAATTAATGACGACACTTACCTTTGACCAACGCCAAAAGCACAGTGATATTTACCAAAGAATTATCTCCCTATCAGCTGGCCAAATAATATATCCTGTGATATGAAAGCGAAAACAATGTTTGTTGTTGACGAGTTTCGTGTAAGTCTCAGGTCATGCAACCATGCAGCTCTGTCAATCTTGCAATTTCATCCAAAGAATGATGATTTTCTTTAAAGCTATGCTAAGATAAGATTTGAAAACTGACAAGTAGCACCTTGTAGTAACGACTATTTGTGCTAGTGTGATATAAATTAAACTCCCAACGAAAGACCGATCCAAGGAAATACATTCATAAGTTCGCAAATCCGTTTATTGAAATTTGATTATTAGGACAAAGGACTGACGTCACAAGAAGCTATGGTGACCTCAAATATTCAACTACGATTCATTACTTTTAATCTAAGCTGGATCAAATGCTCCTTTTATTCTCATGTTTTGTACTGTAACATCGCATATTACTTACAAAACTACGTTGCTTAGGTCTGTTTTTATGACATTTGACGACTTGATGAAATTTCAAGTTTTATGTCATGACGTACGTTAAAATTCTTCCTTTGAATTATGACGTAAGGTATAATTTCATTCTCGCTTTCAGAGGCACTTAAAAGTTTAAGGGTCACAAAACTCAAATTAAGAGAGGGAACTGGAACAAAATACTTTGTTGAATGTATCACAAGTTTTGCTCACAAGACCTTGATCGAACTTCAGGACAATAGGCTCATGTCTTGTGGACCAAAACACGAATTGAGAAGTGGAGCAATTGCTCTCATCCTATGGTTTTGATAAACCATGAATGGTGCATTTTCTTGTTTTACGGTTAATGCCCTTAAGTTAAATTTACAAGATACAGGTACTGGGCGCAGACGAATCCATCTGGGTGAAGCATTAAGCATTTTCTCCTCTCTTCTACAACATATACACAGAGAAACCCGGTCACTGTCCATTCCAAACAGTATTTTCAATCTCTTGCTCTTTCAATAACAACCCCATCCACCCTCTCCAAACAGGAAAAAGTTTGTTTTGAGGTTTGTAGGACGAGGAAGTTTTTACTATTATACGCTATAAACATAAACTCAATAAATCACATTCTTCAAACGTTTAGAATTTCGTCTTTGCCAGTATTACATTTTACACGAAACATTTAAAGAATGTATTTTTATTGAGTTTCTATTAATAGTGTTAAAATACTTTGCGGAATGAGCTATAATTCATACATCTTTCTCACGAGTGGAGCGTTACTACAATAGTTGAATTGAAAGGGAACCGATCGGGCTCATACTTGGAACCCTCAGACTTAAAAGCCATACTTAAACCCACATCCACTCCTCACAAAAAGGTCTGGTGAAGACAATCTCAAGCCCTAAGTATCACAAGCCGGAATTTAATGGTTTGTAAGGAGAAAGTTCATTATGTATATTCTTTTTATTTGTGCTTCGTCGGTCATCCTCATCACTCACAGATATCAATTTAGATGAACAATTGTAATATTAGTACCATCACCTTGCTTTGTCACATTCCAATACATTTAATAAGAATGCCCACCATTAAACGTGACATTTTCTGTCAAAAGACGGTTCCCTAAATTGAACTTTGCACCCGCCAATTACAGTATTGTGGAAAGCAGACAATGGTGATGCATCGCTCGTGGGCCACTGCAGCCAACAATCTTGCTGTAGACCTAACCTAAAGAACATTACCGTAATGGCTACATTTTAAGGTTGATCCACGACTCGAATCTGCGACTACTTCCATTTTCAAAACACGAGTCATAATTTCAACGTCATTCATTTATTTATTATTTATAGTTTGTGTTTCCGTTCTCGACTTCAGTGACTCCCACTTAGATATTTTGCCCCAACAAAAAGGAATGGAGTTTGTACCAAATCTTGTTGCAATAAGAGCCCAAAATAAACAATAAAAACAGTTATCTGGGTAGCTTTCATTATTTTACCTCCTTTTTACTCCAATATAGCTTTCCCATTTTGTTTTGCTACTTAAACCAGTTGGTTATGGTCTCCTTATCATACAGTGCTTCATCAATAACAAAAGCAAAGTAATGCAATATCACTGGGCTTCTGCTAACCACAAAGATTCATAAATAAATTATCAACCATAACTATGACATCTCAAAATATATTTGGTCACATTTGGAAGTAAAACTAACGACTTGTTTGTGTTCTCCCATTTTCAAACCGTTGTATTCTACCTTCGTTTGACATCCCAGTGAAAAAACTAGCAGTTGCTTGTAGGTCACTTATGAATACGAAGTTTCTAGGTGGATCCCAAATAAGACTCTTCAACATGAAGTTGATAACCTAAGATCTTTTGAAACTTTATCACCATATTTCTCTACCAATAATCAGACTAACATGTGGCGGAACTCGTGACTATATACTTACATTTCGAAGCTGAAACCTAAAGCTAAACCCACGACAGGAGGATGAATAAAGTCCGCATCTTGGTGTCAAAAATCCATTCAAAGTGACCAAGGAAACACCTTAAAAATAATGACTGCCTTGTGTCGAACATTACAAAGTCCTTAATAGTAAGGTTACCTACAATCTTTTCAAATTTACCGCCATAATAAATACAATTTGGAATAGACCATTGATTGGCCAATGATAACTTTCATAAAACAAAAGCCCACTTTACGCATAAACAAAAAGAACAGTCAAAACGTGAGAGTAATGGTGGGAAGATTCTCCCAGGGAAACAACGCCAACAACCACAAGGTACAATACTTTACTTGTACAACTAATTTGTTACTCCTGTGGCTAATACATATACTCATTGCTAAATGTTCTATTAGCGACTGAATCCTGTTGTGAAACTTATAAGTTAATGTTCTATTCTTGTTACATCACAAGTAACTATACTGGAGGTATCTTATCCATAAAACTAATTCCAACAAACTAGCTGTATGATGCTCTCACTCGACTTCCACTCGTAATTCAACACGCAGAAGTAGAACAAAGTCCTGTTTAAGTTTCAAGAACCACTTAAAAGGTGCAACAGTTAAAGTGAACGTACAGTCCTGTGTTATCAAGGTGAATGAACTAACACAAATACCGAAACGTCAAGTGTTGAAAACAATGTACCACACTATGAGACAGATTTGCAGAGGAAAGTGCAATAGTCCTGCTACATAGTCAGTTCCAAAGATACAATTGTGACTTTCCAGAGATTCCAAACTAATTACAAATCTGCATTAATGCTGCAATACAATATACATTTAATTGGTTTCCACAAATTAGATTTTCCAACTGACTGAATATACCAGTTTAAATTGAAATAGTATCCATGAAAATCCGACCAAAAATTTCCTGCAGTTGCCATTAACTGTCGGAAAATACAAAAAGGTTTAAGAAAAGGCAAACATGTAGGAGTCAAGTCGCTGCAAGAAGCGTATAGCACGCAAAATCTATAGGAAGAGGACCCGATGAGATCAGGGTCTTAGCAAATGGTGTTGAGCTAGGACGTTTAACGATTCTTTCCACTTTTATTCGTATATTCTATTTTGTGCTGGTCCCGTGTACTATTATGACGATCGTTACAAAAATCATCTAATGGAGATCCTCCTGTATGCAATGCTGACGAAGGTCAAGAAAATTTGTTTGAGACTGAGAACGATCAAAACAATGTGTACATTATAATCCAAAGTAAACCACTCTGCATTTTAGCCTTAAAGCTTGGTATCCACATAATCTTGAAACATCGGCGATGCGTCGGCGACGATTGCCCCTCGAAAAGTTGAATCATTGCCAAGTACCTGCCTTGCGCTTCTCTCTGCGAGCATTATTGGCGAGTAATTTTTAAAATTGCAGCTGCAGTGAACCGACCTGTGTTGTCTCAAATTCAATGCGCTCTTTTAATGTATTTGCGAAGAATATTAGTGGAAAAACACCATTTAAAACATTTATCTTCAACGCCGTTTATAAGGCCGGTGCTACTCTTCGTTCCTAGAACTGAACCTACCCGACCGTGAATACTTTAACAGGTAAAGGCTGAGCTGAAAGATAAATTTTTTTCTAAATAATCCTTCATTTTTTTAATTTCCTTACATGCAGTTAAACGATTTTTGTGCCCAAAGTCTGCTCAAAAAGCTTGTAGTCATCTTTGTTTCACAACGAGGATGCAAGAGTTGAAAAGGTTATATCACGAAGGTCATTAATTGGCTTACATGGGTAACGGCTACGAGGGGACTAGAGTCGATGTGACTCGTCGCCGAGGAGTTGGCGGTGAGTGTTTTCATTAAAAATTTACAATGATCATCGACGCCGCCGACAGAAAAAAAAATTGAACTTGATTCAACTGTTGCTAGCAATCGACGATGCGTCCTCCATAGCCTTGTGTCCTTATTTCCATTTAAAGTTCATTTGTCGCCATTCCGTTGGTAATGCCACAGAGTCGCGTCGCCGAACCCCTTAAATTATGTGAAAACCGGGCCAAAAGTAGTCATACCTCAAAAATGATGCTTGATTAGCAGTATATGACTCGGGGTGCCAATAAAAAGAGAGCAATGATAAATATTACCGGCAAAGAGTAGTCTGTAGGTGAAAGATTCGATGAGGAGAGCAATCCTACTTTAATTTAATGGTTTTACAAACTGGAGATTGTGAGCTCGAATCCTCGTCACAATAAGAAGAAGATAATTGTTTACACACGGCAATAGCAACACACCCTCAAGAAGAGTTGACTTACTTCCAATAGTTGTTGATTCTAGCATGTGAATCGGGTGCATTCGAAGTATTCTAAGTTTGCAAAAGTATCTTAAGGCTGGCTTTTTTATTGAAAAGTGCAAATTTGGAAGACTAGAGCACAATGTGCTACATTGAGGCTTATAAATAACAGAACGATGATAGATATGGCAACATCAAAGCTTGATGTGAGTTCCGACGACCCGTAGGGTGCCCAAAGAATAACGATGTTGGCGGTAAGTTCAAACAAACTACAATGGCAAGAGCAAGCCATAACTTGACACTAAATCCGAAAAGGAAAATGCAAAACAGGTCAAAGAGTCTGCCTTGGCGATATGGTCACGAGGCTGAATTTTTTGCAGCAATCTTTAAAGAAACTTCTCTCATTCCCAGCACGTCATTAAATATCAAATTGACATGTATTTTCCTTCTTTATAATCAAATATGTGGTCTATATGACTTATCTGTTAAAGTACCATTATTTTGATGTTGAGCAGCTTAAAGAAATTACCGGAGACTCCAGGAAGGAACAAAATTGCAAATATTAACTGAAATTGATATTTCCCCTCTTGAATTGAGTCACAAATGCAACAAATTCTGGGCGTATGAAGTACACTTTATCCTTCAACAGCTCTCTCCTTATTCTCCCTCATTTATAAATAATAACTTAAAAGTGTCCACATTTATAAAAGAACAATTGTCAGAAAGAATGTGTTTGTGTTAATCACGGAACATGAGACATCGTTATATTTTCTTCGCTATTCGATTCATTTGAGAACGACTGGAGTCTGAATAAAGTTCAGTGTCTGTTCAACATGTATTTGCAAGAGCGCTTTTGTAAAAGGAGTAGACCGCTGTCACCTTGATTCGGGTGGGTGAAATCTTTTCCTCACAGGCACGCATGCTTGCTGAATGTTATGTAACACCAGGGAAGGTTATTCTGGTCACTGATGGAGGAATGAATGTTTAATCAACTCTCGAGGCAATGTAGTGGATATAATGACCTTAAGTCCTCGAATTGACCCCTTCGAAAAACCCCCACCCTGAAACTACAAATTAATAATCTCCCTTCGAATACGTTCCCACTGTTAACATATTGATTTTTGCCACCTGAGGTCTCCATTTGGATTTAACCGAGTTACGACAAAAATTCATGCTAAATATCCATGGACTCGGTTTCAGAAGTTCTCTGGCTTCAGTCTTAAAAACTTGATTATTTTCAAACAGTTTAGAAGTGCAGCAAAACACATTTCGAAGTAAGAGCAATATCGTTTTTAGCTCTGTCATTCTAAACTTCGTATTTTAAGTAGTCAAAATTCATTGTTCACGTTACTCACCTGTCAATACACGTGCCGCAAGTGTAGTGTCATGGAGAGTAGTTTGTGTCCTAGATGCGACACGAGCCCTGCTGTTTGTCAACGACGTAACACGAGTCACTTTGACTGCGTGATTGACGAAGGACAAATCATTGAGTTATAAGTGATCCACATTCTCTTCTTATTACTTCAAATCCAACTTAAAGATAAAGAATTTAAAACCTCCCTAACAATAGCTCCCTGTTGCCACTTTTTCGTCCTTGTTGCAGTAAAAAAATCTAATTCATTATTCATGTGCTATAAACGGGAAAAATCCAATGAGCACCCAGGTGCTTATTTAAAATTTTGCTCGAAAGTGGGGACAATTACTCAAGAGGGACCCTTAGTCGATCCAATGATCGGTACTACTATATTGCTCTGTCTACGTTGCCCCTATGAATGAAAGAGAGTACGTTTTCATGGGCATAGCATTTTGCAAAAGACAGTCATAAATATGACCGCAAGTGCCTTGATGCAGAACAAATGACGTGACTTTTAAACAGAAGACCGTGTAAACAATAATTTTCCTTTGTCATGCCCTACAATGCCCAAAGTCACCTCTTGGTTTTATCTCAGCAAGAAACTCCATGACCGAAAAGGCCATTTAAATTTTGCTTTAGGAATGAATACGTTGGTGTGGGGTTCTACCTAATTTACCAGTGAAGACATCGAAAAATTACACACTTTAAATCAATCAATCTTTGCTCCATTATAGTCAAATCTGCTTCTGGGGGCAATAAACATAAAACGTAACCAGTTCAGGCTTGTTAAGATTATGATTTTACGACACTGTGCAGTTCACTCTGTTAAAATCTTGCTTTATTTGATACCGTAAGGAGAGGACGTAGTTTGCATCCTACGTCCATCTTTGTAATGTTACTGAAAATGGCTGTATTTAAGTACACTTGCTGCTTGGATATTATCTTTTGATAATAATTTGAATCCTTCAACATTATTGTACAGGATGTTGCATCAACCATATTTTGTGAGCTACTGCCAATTTTGTTTTGTATCTTTACATGGCTGGCAAAACAGTATTGTTAAGTTTAAGGTAGAACTAAACAAGGTAGTCTATTGGCAAGAGCGAAAACACAAATGGCAATTAGTGAATACTTTGCAAGAACAAAAAGATGCCGCTTATAGACGTTTTTAACATTTAACACAAAACGAAATGCACGACATGGGGGTCAAATGACTTAACACTGTTCCTGCGAAGTAAAAGATCTTAGGTATAACTCGTGAGACCTAGGTAGGAATCGCATTAGTGAATCATAACAAGTTTGCTTCAAGTCTCAATAATATCACAAATTTTCGCACTTTTCTTATATTTCTTGGAGTGTTGACGAAGTTTTGAGGATCAGCGAGTGCAATGTGTTCTTTAACTGACCTCGTGTAATGACACTTCTATTCGTCCATTGTGCACTTTTATGTAAAACCAAAGATAGTGATAATAGAGGCTTGATAGGCAGCTCCAAAGAGAACAAAAGATGACTGACTTGCAGAAGCTTGCGATGTATAATCATTCCTGGAACAGGCATAATTTGTTAACAGGCAGTAGGAACAGATCAGTAAACAGGTAAAGTTAATACATGTATGGTTGTTAATTGTTGCATGGTTGGTTGTGCAACATACCAAGCAAGACAAGGTACCCACTGCTGAGTTTTCACAGACTACAACCTAGATGTACTAGATACTCGGAATGATTAGAGAAAATGTCTAATCAAGATTGCAAACAGATGATTGGCTGTTTTAATTTGCAGAGAGCACATATTTGGTCACGTCATTTTGATCTTCAGTGCTTTAAAACATGTAAATGTCATGTTAAGTCAGTTTGATTGCAAAAATCCTTCTTAGTGTTGTTTTAACTATTGAGAATGGGGAATAAACAGGAATCAAAGGGAATTTCTTTCCTGAAATGCTTCACAAACATTCCTTAGATGAGAATTATGTGTTAAAAGGACACAAAAACGGTATTTGCTCTAACATACATAGGATGTGCCATCCGGTCATTTGCAGGGAGAGGGAGGAGCATGCATTTGTTCTTTCAATACCAAGTTGCCACTATCAATCCTATTTTGGTCCTGGCTAAAGCGTCTGACACAATGGAGCCCACATTAATTTTTGCATTTATACCCGTCACAGATGATCTGAACATTTTCTCATTTCCGTGAAAAGTCTGCAAATGTAGCGTTAAGGTAGGTGAGCCACCGCAGTGCAGAGTTTCAATTAGCCTCCCGACACAGGTCTCTACATACTTTTACAACAATAAGGAGCCTCAACTCGGGTTCTCATCATAGTTTCAGCAGCTTCCTTTAGACCAGGTCGTCTTAAATTTTGGCAACATATCTAAAAAATTATGCCGATAATGCTCTTCAGCATACTTTAGTAGGGCATATACATCAACTGAGCACCTTCTTTGTTCTTGAAAACATTTAGCACTGGCCTTTCTCTTCTTCGCCATTTTACTCTAGAGTACTTTGTCATGGCCACCTTCAATAGACACTTCCGCTGTCTCTTTACTGAAAACTTTAATTGTAGCCGCTTGCAGAATAGCGCTCAAAGGGTCACAAGTTATACACTCTGTACCTGTGTACACTGGCCATAGCAAAGGAGCATCAAAATCCAGGTTAGAAACTGGAGTAGACTGTACGTGAAGCTATCCTATAATTACTTGCATTCTTTGATAGAAATACATAGAAGCGATAACATTTTTTAGCCCTCAGGGGTGCCTATCTTTTACCCCTTGATCTAGAAGCTACTGCCCACAAAACTGTGTTATTGAGTAGAAATACGATGGTTACAACCATGAAACATGTGATCATCAAAAAGACCTGGAATGGCTTGCGTTACTCTCCAGTCATAAAGGTAATAGTACACTTATTTTAAAATGAAATCTATTTCATGAAAATTATTAATCATGTTGATGGGTTGGTACCCTCTTAGCCTTGGTCTAAAAGCTAGTACACAGCAGGTCTCGTCATCGAGTAGAGATTCTCAATAACAAACTGTGATACAAGAGGTCATCAAAAATTCAGATTCACTGCAGTTAGCTCTCAAATCACAAATATCGTAGTAAAATCAGTCCCAAAATGAAATTTACTTCAGGAAAATTATTAATCATGTTGATGGCTTGGTACCCTCTTACCCCTGTTCTCAAAGCTACTGCACAGCAGGTCATATTGTCGAGCAGAAAGAAATTCGCTAGTTCATAATGCGAAACACCAGGTAATCAAAAAGACTTGGAATGATTTGCGTTACTCTCCAGTCATAAATGCAATAATAAACTTATACTTAAACTGGAATTTATTTCATGAAAAGTTTTAATCTTGTTGGTAGGTTGGTACCCTCTTAGCCTTGGTCTAAAAGCTAGTACACAGCAGGTCTCGTCATCGAGTAGAGATTCTCAATAACA
>JANTCA010017996.1:5347-15544 GCA_024741275.1 Chironex yamaguchii
ACAAATTCTACTGTGATGCTTGGTATGGGTATCTGAAATAACGGTATAACGTTAATTATCCAACTTTGCGATCGATACAAATCCTAAGCAATCCTATGCTCCCACCATATTTGTAGATATAGGATGCCTTCTTTCACACGTGTCATGTTCATGCTAACAACACCTTAGATGGTGTTCATATCGCGGGTTCATGGAGCGCAAAACACGACCAAAACTAACAATTCATTAACAATACACTGCAGGTACAAGAAAACTCAGAAAACAGGCAATGGTATGTCATAAGGAAGCTAGGTCACCTTTTCCAAGTTTCCCATTTCTCATTTATTTAGAACGGTAGTCCCGTCAGTTCAAAGGACTGCTTGTCAGGGGGACGTGTAAATTTTTTACAATGTTTTGAAGTTAGAGTATTTAACAAAAAATTTACAATGTTCCCTATAATACCAAACGGAATAAATAAAAGGACTAGATGGAGAGACGCAAATTGCTCTTCAGCCTACTTTTAAAGATGCTAAGGAAGGGTGCTTGATTGACATCCGAAGGCAGTTCATTGCAAGGGTTACCACCCCGGAAAGATATAGCTTTCTGCCCATTGCAAGTCTTCTTGGAACCAGGACACTGGCAGCGGCAGTGCGCAGAATCGTATTGATAGCCCGCTAAGAGTTTTTCTTAAATAGATTTGAAAGATACCCGGGTGCAAGTCCTAATAATGTTTTGTAAGTAATAAAAGCTGTCTCGCATCTTATCATATTGGACAATTAAGTTCTTGATCAAATTTCCGTCGGATGTATCATAGCTGCAATTAGTGGCAATTCTTGTAGCTCGTATCTGTACTGACTAATTCGTCTGCGATAGTCACGACCTTGAAATGCCTTATAAATACCATATTTCAACGTCTAAAATCAGCTTACCTTCCTTCCCTGCAAGTGTAGGCTTCCACGCGAAGATGCCTAAAAGAGGTAACGAAAACACGACCATGTTAGAAAATAAAGCAAAAGCAAAACACTTTTAAATCCTCACAAATCACGCATCCAATCTCGCATCGCAAATCAAATTTAGCAGTGGATTCCAAAACCCCTCATCTTTGCCATCCGTCGCAGTTAAATCTTTTGGGCTGCGTTCTTTAGGTTGGCTTAGAATGCAACTCCCAATGTCATGGTAGCGATAAGGAGCTTGATAATTTTGTGTCAGGTATTCTATAAAACCAGAGCGCTTGGAAGAGAAGAAAAGAGAGACGGTTTCTTTGGCTTATCTCCTGATTTCATACTTAGAAGTGTTAAGTGCTGAGAATGGAGGATTTATGACATGTGTAAACGTTCCTGAGCATCACAGACCCAAAGGATACATTTTGTTCTCATGTAACCTCTCTAACGGGAATAGGGCGTGACCCCTGTAACCCTATTGGGTAACACCTAAGTCTGAATACTTGCTGAAGATTTAACTGGCCGGAAAGTGTGAGTGCATCTTGTATTTGGCTTATTGACACAGTGATAACCGATCATGCGGTGATGGACTGACAGCAGTTGATGGACCCTGCTGCTGTAAATTTGGAACATTCCAAGTCCGAGACCTGTTAGCTTAAGAATTACAGCATGTTACCTGCTGATTCGGACTGACTTGGTCATGGTTTAAGCTCTCGCGTGGATGAGCCCTTAGCAATAATAATTCAAAGGTACACCAAAGCCTAACGTCAAGCAACCTGATAATTATTTTACACTGTGTTTTCAATGATAATCTTGCAACGACAAAGGCGTCCATTTGTAGCACTGTTAAATATTACCATCGTAAGCGGATGCCAAGAAAAGAATTCATTGCTAAACGTCGTCCATGTTATCACAGGAACAAATATATTTCAAAAAGTGTAGTATAGGCATTTTAACAATACGAAAATTCCATCGTACCTTGACTCATTGGCAATTAAGAGTCCATTCCTTACTCCAGTCTTGTTTCTGCCAGAGCATACTGTGAAGCTTTTGTCAATTAAAAGAACATCACGGATAACTTGATTTCGAGGGCTGCCATGAAAATAAATACAGCAAAAGACATTGACATCTTAATGCCACAGATAATCAGTTAGGCGGTCTAAGCTACAACATTGTCTACAAAACACCACGGGAATCCCCCTATATGCTCCCCTTTAAACAATGTACAGCAATTAATAAATGATCCATGATATCATGCTACATGGCAAATCTCTAAACAAGACAGTCAGAGATCGCTAAACCTCCGCAAAGAGTCACCGAAAAGATAGCGTCACAAAGAAAATCGGCCAATGATGAGAGCTAGGGATTTTGCGATTTTTAATATTTTTCATCCAGACGGTGATCCGGATTGATCTCAAAATTCAATGGAATCTCACTTGGGTCAAGACTGATCATCCGAGGATGCATACAGAGTTCTTGTGTACTCCTGCAGACAGACAGACAAACAAGCAGACAAACAAACGAACGAACGAACGGACAAACAAACAAAAGAACAAACAAGCGCCGCCGAAAACAATACGTCCGTGGCAGAGGTAACGAGACACATTAGTAGTCGATTATCTTGATGTAACATATAGCTATCAAGGTGTATCATGGTCACACCATGGCGTATTGGGGCTAAAGAAATGAAAACTATTACTTATTAGACACAGAACTGGACCACTAGAAAGCACCTGCTGTAGAAGATAAAAATTGTAACTAACACTTCGTATTTATAAAAGTAACATTTTGTTTGTATGCAGTGGTGAGCATAAAAACCCTCAAAAATTAACAAGATCGTATCTAAATGATCACTTACTTTAAATACGCAATAAAACTGTCCTTTAGAATTAACCATCTAAAAAGCAAATGAAACAGAAATATTCACGTTAGACGTGTTGAAAGAATTATACTTTTACGGGGTTGTGACTTTAGAGGCTGTTGCTTTTGCGCTTCTAATTTTGATGCTTGTAACTTATGACATGATGAGTTGTTACTTGAACGCTTGAAAATGTATCAAGGGTTGTAACTTTACATAAGTAATGTGGCTTTTAAGGCCCCATTCACGCGATATCGGACTCACTTTGTATCAGATTCATGACCTAATTTGATAGCTTTTTTCAGTTTTAAACGATACCGGATCTATTTTTAAGCTCTTTTTTACATGACTCCCTCCATTCCACAGATCTGGTGAAAATAGGTGCCAAATCAAGCTTCAGTCATGCCCTTGTTCGACGAATAAACCAATACTTCGTAAAATTAAGACCTGATATTCGAAAACAAAGCGTTCTCCAGCTGAATACTCTTACTTATCATAAACAATTTTATTAGCATTTTCTTGCTTTGAACAGAATAGGTGTTTTAGAGTAAATCATATTTTCTCGTCAGCACTGTGGTCTGTCCGGAGGAAGAGAGTGTTTCCGGTAAGCCCCCGTCTTTATTTTGTATCTCCTCCCATCCTCCTTTGCGGAATGGCCAAAAGAAGAATGTAGTTGGATCAATATAATCAAATAAATAAAATAACAAGTTTTGATTGGTTAAGGGGACGTAGGACGGGGGTACTGATAGACCGGAAATAGCATTTGGATTAAAACCAACGTTATTGACTTGGATTGGACAATAGCAGTTATTGTACTATTCTGCTTACCATACCTCTAAAGTTCCCTTGATTGTGATTAGTTAACCGCATACCTTGTTTTCCATGTGACGCAATGATAGCACCGCAACATAGCCAGAATTCCACGACTAAATCTGTGACCACCAGCTCTCTTTTTCACTCTTCCTTCCCTAATAAGAAGCAAATAACGGGAACAAAAATGATCAGGCGTTAGTTTTGCAGCCGGGAGCTCTTGTTTGCTTATTCGGACAGTCGTAGTTCATTATAATCATATTTTGTTCTAACCATACCACCAAGTTACCTTCTGAGTTTAAATCATTTCATTATCTGCTAACCTCGCTCCCGCCAAAAGATAATAACCTCAGCCAAGAAGGTATTGTTTTTCAAGGCCGTCTGATTGTTTGTCTGTCTGTTTATCTGTCTGTCTGTTTATCCGTATGTCTGTTAATCTGTCTGTCTTTATCTGTATGTCTGTTTATCTTTCTGTCTGTGAGGAAAACCTTATAATCGGATTTTTACAAAACTTTAAGATGTGGCGTGTATTGGCCCACGGAAGAACCCATTACTTTTTGAGATGGATCCGTCTGGACATTCGATCATTTGAAATACTTTTGTAACGATCTCTTCACAAAACCGCAATTTGCGAGGAAATCACTGTGGGGATAACTCAGTTACCATGACGTCTATAATTACAATTCATTCGTCTATAACTACTCTTCATTTGTCTATTATCACAGTTCATTTGAAATCTCGAGAAATGGAAATGCCACCTACTTAAATATGATTGGCCATAGAAGTTTAATCGACGCAAATCATTAACTTGAGTGAAAATTCATTGAAACAACATTGATAATGTTTGCTTATATGGTTTTCTCATGTGGGGAATTAGTTGGGTGTGGTGAACAAGAGGTAAGAGGATAGTACGTCTATAAGACTGGACATGACATTAACTGTTAAACCTAAAGTCTTGTAACGACTCGGGTCGGGCAGATGAGCTCAATACAGACGTAGTTTCAATTTAATTGTAGTTAAAGACAAGGATTACACGAACAATTTCAATAGACGCCTCTTATCACGGGAATAAAACGCCATCGGAATAAAACGGAATAAAAGTTCCATCTTTGTTGCACTGTTGACAAAGAACATGATCAATTCTAATAATTTAGGACTTTGGATTTCGCAGAAAAATTCTTCTCCAACAAGGAGGCAAAGTTACAACTTGTGAATTGTAGTTACTACAGACATTATAAAGTGTTTCCATCCTATTCTTTATTCAGGTTTTTGAGCATTAGATCGCCAAGTAACAAATAAATCATCATTTTTTTCTACGTTTACTGTACTATTATTGCAGTTTGTTATCTGGGAAACAGTTTTTTTGAAAGCTGCAACAACAGTACCATGAACATAGAAAAAAAAAGTCTTAAAGGCTTTTTTCGTGTGACACTCTTCAGAGTATGAAACGTCAGAAAGGAAAGTATTTTGTACCACAAAAAAAAAGATTTATTGGTTGCTTGGCGATCTAATGCTCAAGAACCCGAATTCCGAAGTCACAACCTGAAGAATAAACAACCAGTTGCTATGCGTATCCACGGTAAGGTTATGATCCATCATGGCGGCGCTGCTCAAGTCACGTGACAAGTGAGGATAATGTATTAAGGGCTTATCCATAAAAACACCTCAGAGAACAAAGATACGACTAGAATCGATTAGAGTTGAGTACTTACTTGCTTTTCACTCCGAGGTCATCTATAAATGACAAGGCACTGACTTCCAGGAAATTCAATGTCTCTGGATGTTGCCTATATTCTTCAATATTTACGACCTTCTGTAAAAATCGCTCCAGCTTACGTCGTCTTTTCTCTACCCTCGTTGGTCCTAATACCGTTGCATCCGGTGCTGCGGGTAGCTTTGGCACACTGGGCATTAACCGAGGGTGTCTCGTTTTCAGCAATAGTAAGTCGAAATGAACTTTCTGGAAATGTCTAAATCGTCTCTGCACGGTCCACAAAAATCTGCCATGACTTACTTCAATGGTGTACCTGCAAGGTTAAGTTGTATTTCATTAAACCAGGAGACAAAAACTAAAATCTACTTTAAAAGAAACAGGAGAAAAGGTATGAGTACGACCACCGGGACGTCGAACCCAGGTCTCACAACTGCAAATCTGACGCCTTTCTGACTCAGCTACACAGCACAATAGTAGGGATCGAAAGACTATTAGTCATTCAACCCCGATGGTCTACCCCTATTATTGGATGTATTCTATTGGTGAGATGTGTTCTGTGCCTACAAGGCATTCATTTGTTACCGTTTTCACTAATTCCAAATAGAATGGTTTCCTTTGACAAGGAAAACTGACTGCCAACTACGCCGTCACATCATACTAGTAATGATGATGACAGACACGAAGATGACAATGATAATAATGATGGCGATGATGACAATGGTGATGCAGATTGATGATGACAATGGTGATCATGATGATGACTGAAGATGACGACAATTGTCATAATGATGATGACAATGGTGATGATGATGACGATAATAATGACAATGGCCATGACAGCACTGATGATGACAATGGTGATCATGATGATGACTGAAGATGACGACAATTGTCATAATGATGATGACAATGGTGATGATGATGACGATAATAATGACAATGGCCATGACAGCAATGATGATGACAATAGTGATGATGACAATCGTGATCATGATGATGACTGACGATGAAGACAATTGTCATAATGATGACAATGGTGATGATGATGACGATAATGATGACAATGGCGATGACAGCAATGATGATGACAATGGTGATGATGACAATGGTGATCGTGATGATGACTGACGATGACGACAATTGTGATAATGATGATGACAATGGTAATGCTGATTGACGATCACGACAATGGTGATGATGATGACGATGATGGCAATGACGATGATGATGATGGCAATGACGGCAATGATTATAATGACAATGATAATGATCATGATCATGATCATGATGATTATAATAAACATGATGGTGATGATGATGATGAGCATGATAGTGATGACGATAATGACGACGATGATGATAATGATGGTGATGGTAATGATGACCATGATGGTGATGGTGATGATGATTATAATAAACATGATGGTGGTAATTATGATGACCATCATGGTGATGACGATAATGACGACGATATTGGTGGTGGTGATGATGATGGTGACGATGATGATGATAATAATAATGGTGATGATGATAATGATGATGGTGATGATGATAGTGATGATGATGATGATGACGACGACGATGACGACGATGATGACAGCAATGCAGTTAAGAAAGATGACAACAATAGTTGTATACCTGACATTAACTTCTTACAAAAAATGCTGTTTTTCAATTTACATGATTATTGAGATCGAATTAATGCTTATCAACAGTAAAATAACTTGTGTAGGAGCTAATTCAAGACTCTACCGGGTCCATTGTTCACGGTAAAACTCACGATAAATCTCACGTCCTGTATTACGTACTTATTCCTTTGTTTCAGAAAGCAGCTTAAATCCGTAATTAAACCGCGTGACTCAGTCAATGACCTTGAGAAACTTGGATCTTTCTTTGGCAAAGAACTAATTCTTCATCTAATACCATACCTTTCTATAGCCCTGTGGGGTGCCGGTGAAGTAAAGCTTATATTGTACTCCTAATATTGCAAGAACTAACCAAAAATGCCAAATAGATGGCTTTGAAGCAGAATAGGCCTGCTGAGTAAAGAACTGCATCAGCTAATCTTAAGATAGCAGACCTATATTGCTGGGGCGGACAAAACACTTATCCCTAGACCTGAAGTTAGGTGATGCATTGGGCAGCACCATCTCCATGTCCATTGTCTTTGGGTCACATTGCTGTGCAAGCCCATCGAATGCTACAGTGTGTGTGGTGGGTGGGGTGGCCCACCGGTAGTACTGTGTGTTTAACTTCAATAATCTCTCCCATACGTGCTAAGCAAGGAAGCACTAGGTACCATTATAAAAGGCTTCTGTATGATCTTGTCGTGGATTCGAATCCACAACCTTCCGGAAATAAAGGGAGCACCCTACCACTCTGCTAGTGCTGCGATATAATAAATAATCACGTCAATTAATGGCTCAGTTAATTTTCAAAAACCATACAAATTTTTCAGTCAGGTTAAAATTAACAAATGTTTAAGGCTTACACATGCAGGTGATCCTTAGTTTGGTCTACGTAAGAAGCACTGCAGCTTCCTCAAGCAATTTAATTAAAAATTGTCTAACCACTCTTTCTCCTAGTATACTACACCATTTGTACTCATAAGGTCATGATGGGTCCTTTGATGACTACCAATTTTTGTCTTTTAACCCTTTGCTAGCAACTACGTTTATGTGTAGCTGAACTACATTCTTCGTTTAACAACAATAAAAGCACTTCACCTCCATTCCTCTTCAGTCACCCCTTTCTGGTCCTCACTCCACAATCTTGTTGTAATCCTTTATTTACACTTCTGTAGTAGCATTCGGTCGATATTCCCATACTGATACCGGTCCGTATTCCAATACCGATACCAGTCAGTATCAGACCCTACCCCATACTGATACCTATACTGATAAATTCATGATGGTATTTCCCCCCCTCCCCCAAGTAGAAAATTCTCGGGTGCGTAACATGCGTGCATACATGCCACATTGCTGCAGCAAAACACGCTGCCAAATTGTGACATCTTACAGCAACCATCCACTTAGCAGCAAAAATGGTTCTAACAAAACCGGAATTCACTGTAAACAACAAAGACATTGAGCATAGGTAGTGGGTAAATTACAAAGTTTCAGTAGGTTTTAGGAAATCTTTCGATATTTATCTTGATTGGAAGGCCCTGAGAAGTTATATAGGCCCTAAGAAGAAGCACAATAAAAATACCCATACCGATCAGTATTGAGTCAAAGCCAATACTGATAAAAAGTATTACTGAACGAACGCTATTCAAAATTTAACATTAATCACAATTATTTCTCTAAAAATGTCAAAAATATTTTAAAAAATACTGACAATGGTTTAATGAGCTGAAGTTGTATGTCATTCTCAGTTTTTACTATCAGCTTTGTTGTGATCGATCAATTATTATTATCATTTCATTGCAACTATATCTAACAATCAAGCAGATGACTATACAAAAGTGAATTTAAATGTGGTCAGCTGTGGTTTGGATACAGTCGCCCCTAGTAATCTTGGAATAAAAGTTTCCAATCCATTTTGACAAGAGCCATATCTCCATTGTTTTCTGCTTTCTACAGAACTATCTATATTTTTGAAGTAATATTTAGGTGTTAAAAGGAACACATTATAGTATAGAGATTAACAAACTCTAGACACAGAAAAAGTTTCTTGTAAAATAAACAAAATGTAGATTGACCTTCTGAATGATGAAGTTTTAGTGTATCACTGCACGTACACAGATTGTGTCCCGCCATGCTAACGTGCTTTAAAAGTACAGATGTTTCAAGCTTGCTTGACTGTTCACCCCAGCTGGAGATTTGCTCCCCCCTCCCCCCGAATAATCACTAAAGTGTCCACCACTGTTTGGATACCAAAACAGGGCAAAACATTAATGAGCAAAGCTTGTTACCAATTGTCACTTAAAATCGAAGAACAGCAAGGAACTCCTACTTGGAAACCTCGAGCAGGTAATACCCTGGAGACAATAAATGGAACCAAGTATACAGACATTTTACTACTACAAATGTTGCAGCACTTATACTTACAATACTGGATTGAGCACATGTGATCGCCTTGTTTGTAGTGTCTCCACAATTTTGATACCAACTGAAACTCCAGGTAAAAAAAAGTCAACATTTTGTTTTGGTGGGTTGTAGATGCTATTACGTGGAAGACTTACAGGCCCTATTGACAACAGAAAAGAGTATCTTATTAGAAGAGTTAACCATTAAAAATTGATATTTAAATAAAACAGCAATACTTCAGCAGCACATGTTACACCATACATAAATCCTTTACATAACAAACATAATATAATATGCAAATATGCAAATTAGTTCAGACCTCCCTTCTTCTAGTAAAACTCTGTTGAGTGCTCCTGTGAATATAGGGTCTGGTGATTTTTAGATGCATGCTTGCAGCCAACTAATCAAAGGTGCCTGGTTATATCCTTATCATCTCTTCTGGCCTGTTCCTTCATTTTCGCTTAAAAAGTAATTACATTGTTACTAATAGGACAAAATGTACTTTATACTTGTAAAATTTTGCTTTCAAATGAGGAGGGGAAAGTCTTATAGACAAGAAAACTTCACAACTTCACACTTTTCAATGACAGTGTAAAAATATTAACTGCAATCTACAAGCAACTAATACCTACAAAACACAGAGCTCCTAAGCCAAACAGACCAGTTTAGTTCAGCATGCCATAAGCCCTCTAGGGGTCTTGAGCAATTCTCATAATTGCTGTTGTTCTGGCTTTCACCATGCCATTTTCCCATTCTCTGATATTTTCTATCTATCAATCCATCCTGCATCAATCTATGCATCCATCCATCCGTCTATCTATCTATCGATCCATCCAACCAACCAACCATCCATCCATCCATCCA
>JANTCA010018007.1:0-24784 GCA_024741275.1 Chironex yamaguchii
AGCGTCATGGCTCGATCTTGTGGTTTTCGTAGCCTCTTTCTGACTGAGCACAAAAGCTTCGTAAACAACAAAATGACCACTTTTGTTTTGTATGCTGTATGTAGGGAGGTATAGCTTACAAAATTAAGAATATGCAGACTCAGTAAACAGTGCTATCAACGTACTAAGCTTATTAAGTTATTTTTTACTCTCCTAAACAGATTCAGTCCTTTTTCCAACTTTCCGCTTTCCAGCTCTCATATGCTCCACTGTAGTGTACAATTTTAGTGTTCAGATTGTCATGCCTCTTACCTTGGTAAAACATTGCATACCTTAATTACACATTGCAGGGAGCATTTGGGTGATAACAAAGTGGGTCAAGATACAGACAAGACCCTCCGCCATCTTGGACCATGAAAATGAAACTAAACACCCAGCATCACTGGAAGATTTCACGCTGCTAAACAGAGCTCCCAATGATTTTGAACTACCTATTCATGACCACCCCTCTCTTAGCTCCCAACAGTCCTCTACCTCCTTAGTTCTGTTTTGAACATATACCCTTGGGCCTTTTTTCATTTTCTCTTTGTTCGGGAGGTTTTTTGGATCATTTTATACCCCACATTCTTGTACATTTCCACATTCTTGTTTTCACTAAAAATCACTAATTTTGTTTTTGTCTTCTTTATTGCATTCTATTAATATAAATACTTCTACAACTTACTGTACCACCAAAAACTTATGATGAAGAATGAAATGTCTTTGAAACATTAAGAAATAATTATGGCCTTTCAATTGGAGTGTTTTTGTCTTTATACACAATATGTTTATCATCGCAATACTTATACTTCGCTTTCTCATTAAACTTTGGTTTCCTGCCAATACACCAAAGTCAACCTCCTGTTCTTATATTTCTCTGCTATCATAATAAATTAAGAAACTGTAAAGGAACTTTTTGAGTAATAAGCTGCAAGAAAAGTAATGAACCTTTCAGAATACAAAGTTTTCTAAGTTGGTTCTAAAAATAGGAATTTTATTCTTAAATTGCAAGAGAACAGGTAAGATAACTTGTGTTAATGTGGAATTACACATTTTGTTTTACACTTATGTTGCTCATAAACCATGCAAATATTAAATAAATGTCAACATACCCATAAATATCCTTCTACATAATGTACTATTGGTGGGCAACAAGGTGTTTGCTTCACTCTGTGCCAATAACTGGTTAACAAGAGGTCTTTATGCTGGTCATGTCTATCTCTTGAATGCTAGCAATGCAATCTCATCATCACGTTCGATACTTACTATAGAATAAGATATATAAAGACTGTAACACAAAATATCTTAAATCAAAACACCTCCTGTCTTGTGTGTAACTTGGTAATTGCTTAAAAAGCAAACAAACACTGAAGTTACACATAAAACAGCAAAAGGTAATTGTCAACAATAACTGTAACCGGAATTCATGTATTGAAGCAAATTACCAACACAACAGACACATATTTGTGTATATCTGCTACATCCTTGGTAGCATACCTCACAGAAATGTAATGCCACGAGGCTAATGTATAACCAGTAACTGTAAAATTTGAAACTTATGAAAAGAAGCACTTTTTAGACCTACAGAATTCTATTGCAAGACTAAGGATTTGTATGTCAAACTATACAAATTGCTAATTCTGTTATTGAAAGAGGCAGTAAAGTTACAAATTTATTATTTAATAAAATGTCCTCTTTTACCCTTAAGACTATAATGGTTTACTCAATGCATCTGATCGATAATTATGAAGCTTCCATCTATCCACTTATATATTTATCTAAATTTACTAATGGTAAATTGGCAGAATCTATTTAATTTTAAAGCTACTAAGTTTACAAACATTTATCAAAGTAGTTATTAAATGTACAGACATTTGTACTGACACAGAAATGGTAGGTTTACTAATTATTGTAACTAACTGAAACAAACAAAAAACGTTACCTAGCAATTAACATATAAATGTACAATCTTGGTTGACAATAAATACATTCCAAGGTAGAAAATCTATCAGTCACTAATACCAATAACAAATCATTCAACTGCTAAAAATTTCGTCTGCATAAATTTTTAGAAATTTTTACAGAGGAGACTTTTAAATATTTAGTCAATTACAACTGCCATTTTCCTCTGTATATAGACACTTCAACTTGCATACTCCATTACATAAACATAAGCATAGACAAGTTTGCCTTCATTTCAGATTCACTTCAACAGCCACTGTACACATAACCACAGATGGCCTCTATGAATTTTATTGAGTTACAGTTTAATTATATGTAAACATGTTGCAGATGTTTTTATGTGCAAGATGTGACTCTTTTGTTAAAACACAAATTAAGACAATAGTTGGGAAACTGATGACAAACATCTGTCTTTTAAATTCACTGGATACAACATCTATAACTATTGTGTGCAGATGTTCTGTCATCACTGCTGTCAAGGATATCTCTATAACTTGCTAACTGTTCAGCACGGGATATTACATCCTTAACTTCATCGTACAGCTGCTCTTTTAGGGGTCCTTTCTTGGTTCTCTGCATTACAGATAAATAAGCATCTATTGCTTTTTCATATTCTCTTAAAGCTTGCCCGAACTGTCTCTCTTCATCAAAATTTTCCCCTATGAGCCTGTATTGACGTGCCTCATTAAGAAGGGGGCTTTCACTGTTCAAAACCCTTCTTTCCTTTTGTGCTGAGCCTACTCCAACACGTTCTCTTCTCAATGCAGTCTTGAGCTGCTCAGCTCTATCAATGTATTGCTTTACTTTTGCTCGAATTGCCTGCTTGCCTGCTTCTCGTTGTTCGTAGTCAATTGCAGGAAGAAAGTACTCCAAAGACGTACAGTAGAGTTTTAATGCGTCCGGAAACTTCCCCTCTGTATCTAGCTTAATAGCAGTAGTTACAATTTCAATTGCCTTCGTTATACACTCACTCGATGGGGCGTGCTCCAGATCTATAAATGGGTGCGCAAAGAAAGCTTCAAATGACATTCGTTGTGTCGGGTCCCTTTGCAAGAGTCCTGTCAGCAGATCTCGACACTCGGGTGTCACGGCTGGCTTATCTGGTAATAAGATAGGCTCTTTGGACAATATTTTCAATTCAAGTTCCTCAAAACTCTTGGATGCAAACGGTGCAAACCCAAAAATAGCCTCGTGCAGGATACATCCGACTGACCACAGATCAACAGAGGCATCATAACTTTCAGACAGAAACATCTCAACGGCCATGTATAGAGGTGATCCTCTAAGGCTGTCCCTACCTTCTTTCCCTAACAGGTGCTGTGCAAAACCGAAGTCGGCTACTTTTAAAATTGGATTCTCTCTCGACTTGATTAAAAGATTTTGTGGTTTCAAGTCCATATGAACTATATTTTGTGACCGGAGAAAATGTAGGGCCAAAGCAAGCTGTCGCAAAAACCTCCTTGCTACGCGTTCTGGTAAGCGTTTGTACCTAGCTATGTACGTAGAAAGATCACCCCCACTACAATACTCAAGGATCAGAAAGACATTATCCTTGTCCCACTGGAAATCTTTAAGTTGGACAACATTTTCATGATGTGCACCCTTTAATATTTCTATTTCCCTGAGCAAATTCTCCGACGACGACTTGCTAAGGCTCTTTTTCGTTATGCACTTAACGGCAACTACTTCCCTTACATGTCCCTTTCTGAATCCTTTGTAAACTGATGCATATGTTCCTTGGCCTAATTTTTCGCTTAGAATATATTCTTTCATACGAGGTGGTCCTACCCTTTCGGTGGTTGACAGCAAAGACGAGCTAACAGAAGCCATGTTTTGCTTTGGTAATGAAAGTGAGACGTTATACAAGGTAACCACTGCCGAGCTTTGAAATTCCTATTTTAATGAGAGTCCTTCCCATCATAGTTAAATACAGACCTACTTTTGAAATTCAAAATTAAAAATCTGTTTGACTCCTTTGAAACGTCTACCACTAACTAAAAACGTCGAAGCCTAATTGCCGCTAAGTTTAACTGCACGAAAGTGAGGCTGGCATCCAGGAAGGGCTGTAGAAGGAGTCTGGGGGTCCAAACTTGGGTCTACTGACCCTAGCACTGGTCTTTTTTTCAGGTCAGTGTTTGGGTCCCATTCCTGACAGCAATCATGGCGCAGTTCCACGGTGCCTGCTGAGATAAAAGCCAATGCTTGGATATCAGTTCAGGCCAAACTCGGAGAATAAAATCAAGGTCTGAATGAATGTTTCCGATGCTCATAGGACAGGTATTTGTATCCAGTTAACTTGGGAATTTCCATACGCATTTGAGTAGCTCCATTATTCATAAATGCGCACGGTTATTCCTTATTTCCAATAGCCAAAGTAAATCATTAATAATCACTAGTAGGGCAGTCAGCAGGTACTGTATGGGGGAAGGGGTGGATGCTCAGCGACGGGTTCATAGTGTAGTGATTCAGCTTTTCCCAAACAACACTTTCAGTCCTACTCACATAGCACGCGTAGGTATCACAACTTCTGGCGTAAATTACTTTCTAGATTTTCCTTGTGATGTATCAACACAAATTTTCCTGTCTACAAATATTCTTTTTCTCTGTAAATTTTCATTCTCATTTCTGATCAGAATCAGGTCTTATAACAAAAAGCAAATTGATGAGCATTACTGCCTTTGTCAATGGTGGGAATCGTAAAGTGGGGATTAAGAGATCGTCACTCGTAAAGTGGACCTTGTGTTTAAAGTACCAAACCTCTAAAAGTTAATTCAACGAAAATAAAGGATGCGCGTGCAGTAATTTGCCATGGGGAACAAGCTAAGCACATCACAAACATCTACAAACATCGCCAAATACAACAAGGTCTTTAACCTTAGAGCTTCAACTACTAACTAAACTAGAATTACATTGATCTGACACAGATAAGAAAATAGACAGAAATCTGTTACTAACACAGCTAGTCCTAACGTTTTATAGCCAGAAATGGGAAGGACATCTCAAAATGGACCTTACATACGCCCAGTAAAGAAGGAATGTAAGGGGTAGAAATCCTAAAGTAATCAATGATAGCTACCGTTATGCACGAACAAACTATCCATGGAATAAAAATACAGATTCTTTGTTGATTAGGAAGAGCATCATTTTCCCAAAAAGAGATCATCTTCTCTGAATTGGAGATTTTATTGTACGACTTGATTAGAGCCATACAAGTTTCGCCAACGACAAAGCTGCTGCAGAGAATAGTAAATGTCTTGGTGATCATATTGAATCGAATGGTTTTTTATCAGCAACATGTTTAATACATACGCCTTCGAGACAATGGTACTCCCACAACAACATTAAAGACAAAAAAATCACGAATAGACCTCTGCATAACCAGCATGAAGTTCCCCAGTTCGATCCAGAACTCTCAGTTGCAAAGCTGCCAACATTTACATCAGAGCATAGACCTCAAGTCAGATTGATATAGTTGATGCCAAAATCAAGAAAAAAGGCAAATGAAATAAGCACTTTTTTATGTATAATATTGTATTAAAATGCAACATCACTTGTTAAGAAGGGCTTTCCCCCGAACTAAAAAGGGTGTTTCCCTGACCTGGAAAGATGCGTTTCCCTAAGAAAAAAGGGCGTGGTTAAAAATTTTTCCAGTTTTACGTTAACACCAATAATAGGCCAAAAATGCTATATCATAAAAGCACTATTTTGTGCGACAACAAATGACAATTTGATAATCTTTCAAGTAACATACAACCTCTCCAAAAACTGCCCATTGCAGGCAGAAGTCTGACAAAGTTTGTTAATCATGAAAACGTTTTTTCAATTGGCGTGAGAGTATGGATTTGACAAATTTATCATACTTGCATTGCAAACAGAGCTTTTCATTTCCTTCCTTTACGTAAGGTCTTGTCGGTATGACTGATGCTATTGCACCCAGGATGAGATGGTGCATTGTCTGGATTATAAAGCAGCCTTCCTTCACGTCCTTCAAACATTTCTGTAGATTTACTACTTGGTTTTTATAGGGGATTTACATGCTATAAACCAAAACATTAAAGACAAAATCCTAAAGAAACTTTTTAATTTTGAATATTTCTGTAACTGTAAACTGTCACGAATAATGAAGCCGGTTAAAATCATTTACAGTCAAAGTTCACACACATTGCTTGCTATGCATTTATCAAGTGTTTCATCGACTTGTGTCCGACTGTACTGTCTCTGAATATAATAGCCGTTGTGCTAAAAACAAAACCACGTAATTTGGAGCAAAAATTATGGAACTGTCAAGGACTTTTTGGTACTACATTTTGGTCAAGAGAGGTCGCAAAATAAGAAACTTTAATAACTTTCAGATACTTTCCTTATAAAAAACGTGTATTTTTCGGGTTAACATGTTTCTTCTTCACTTCTTTAGTTACCTTTTTACAGCTTTTTCTTTGTCCTCAACAGCCAATGTTTTGCTATGCTGTATCTGATCTGTTATTTTGAATTTAACACTAATGACTATCGTTGATCACAATACGTCTTGTTGTAAAATAAAAGCCATAATAATTTATAAAAGGCATTCCTCACCCCCTTTGCCCCCTCAAGAAAGGACAAAGGAGTAACCACCCCCTTTCTGCTCATTCCGGGATCACTGTATGTAATTGTAACAGAAAGCAGCTACAAACTAGCAAGAGTTACATTTTCAGTAGTCTAACAAGACAGACGATCTTGCTATTATGTGCCTTACTATAGACATGACGGGAAAAAAGAAACATAACAATAAGATGATAAGAAATGTCTATGTTGTCTAGAAGACTAGAACTGAGGTAAACTACTTTGACTATAGAGCAGTTGAGTTTTTATAGTGATTTTATGACTATAATTGGGAGACCAGAGGCGTCGTTGGCCTCCTGTTTCAGAGGGGCTTCGGTATTTCTTTGTTATATTTGTCAATACATTAACTGGTGTCACCTGTTCTGTAGGAAACATATCTGGATTAAACAATGCAAAAACTGCGTAAATTATGCTATGTCCCAGAAACTTAAAACGATGCAATCTAACCTAAGACCACTGTTACAATTACAACATAAAAAGGTTTCTAGATAATACTTCTCTCTGTAATATCATGAGTGGCTTTGATTAAACGATTGTCATCTGGCATCATCTCCTGTTTTTCCTCCCTTAATCGTGGAATTCTCACTTCTCTAGCTCTTTCTTTATGCAAAATTATTTTGTAATTTTCAAAACATTACTTAAATTGCTGCACAATTTTCTGAACTTTGCCTGAGCTGTGTCACCCAGCCAAACAGCTGTGAGGAGGACGATTCTTTTAGACTGAAAGTAAGACGATGCTTGATCTTTTATTTTAAAAAGATGGCAAAAGACGTGCATGGTTAGTACAGTCAGGAACGAGGTAAATTTATCTTCTAGCCTTTTGGTATCAGTGATAGGTTTGTTACTGTTTGTTAATTAGTGGCTGACAATCATTCAGTGTCAATAAACTGATCAAAGAAATTCCCTTTTTGTGCAAAGAGGGCGATTTCAGTAGCTTTTAGATGAGACTACCATCTTGTCGTTGAGACGACTCACAGTCTATGAATCTGCACAAAATTGGCTAATTCTTGCTTTTCTTCATATTCACTCTTTGGAGCTCAAATGTTGTTGATGTTTTACAAAATTAAGTGGTACATGTAACCCTTTAATCCAGGCCCTTTTAAACAGCTTCATTGATAAAATATGACTGTAGACAAATTCATGACTGATACAACTATGCTGAGAGTGCAGATGTAAAGATTTCATTACATGTTTTTCACAAATACACCTTAAGAAACTTTTTGTCAAATTTTCAATATTTTGGTTTTTTCTGAAGTTGACTGTAAAAGACAATCTTAATTAAGATATTGTGTAATAATTCGTTTCTCTAATTTTCCATGTCTTTGACTTCAGGCAATAGATGAAAGCAAAATGGCAACATTTTTATCCGAAATTGTGACAAATTGATACGAGAATCCTAAACATTCAGGCTTGAAATAATACCATCCCTAAATTTTGGCAGTTAATGCATTAAAACTTCACCTCCTATCACAATTCCTGTCATATAATTTATTCAACGTTTTCTCTGCAAAGCATAAAATAACACAGAAGTTCAATAAATAACGTTTTCTCCTCCTTGGCCAGTAATGTATTGTTGTTACTCTTACCTGCTGGTCTATATACTTTCAATTTATAATTCAGCTATCGTTCAGGTCGACATGCGTTTTAGTGGGAACTAAACCCTATATGTATAGAAAAAACATATGTACACCTCATTGCTATGCTCTGCTGATCTTCGTATACTCTGAAAGACACTTGTCGTCTCTGGACTACTTTCTTATATGCAACTGTGACTATCCAATATATTATCTAACCTTTCCCCTCTATAAATTCAATACATTCAACAAAGTCTTGGATTCATATACAATCAGTGCAATCACTCTTTGGAGTTTTTGTATTATAGTCTGTTCATCAGTTTTGGTATTGCCAGCATTACAAGTTCTATACAATCTGTTGACCATCCACGTCTGTGATGAATTTTCTTTCAAATAATAAACAGCTACCTGACTCGTTTTACTTCTGTGACTGCTTTATGACCCTTGAGTAAAGTAACCTTATGAGTTGTATTAAAATGAGCATTAAATTGTTTATTTTTCTGAGAAACAAATTGTACGACCAAGGTGGAGGTTGAACCTGCGACCTTCTGCTTTTCAGGCAGATGCTAATTTGATGATTGTGTCACTGCACAAGAATCGTGTCTTTTTCTCCTGTGTTCTTGGTATATATTTATGCTTACTAGTATCTAAAATGCTAATATGTACAAAAAGTCACAAATTACACATTGCTTTATAATTGAATGAACAAAGTTATGTTATGCAACTCGCCAAAGTGGATGACACAGGAAGCTAGACTTAGCAGGTATGACACTGTGGGGTTCACTGGCACAGCTTCAGCCCCTCTCCCAAGTAAAAAAATTAATGAAACACCGTAATAATAATACTTATTTATACAGGGTTACCTTTTCAGCAACAAAGGCTCTGTTATTAATAAGTGCCCTGTTATTAACATATATAGTCTTAGAAAACCCTATATTTTAAACTGATTTGCTTACAACCAAAAATCTTGAAATTGAAAACTTTTAAATTATTCTCTACTTCAAAATCTCTCTTATGATAAAAATGCTCTCTCAACTTGCATTTATTAGAATCGATTCCAGGGAACATACGTCTCTTGGAAGTTTGTTAAAACAGTACGGTCCTTAACAGTAAGGGATCTTTTCGCAGTTTCTGTTTTAACCAAGGGCAGTCAAAGCAATGATTTCTTGCTTCTTGTTTTGTCGGCAGCAAAATACAGACATGCAAAAAATTATAGTCACTTGGAAGTAAGGAAGATAGTCAAACCGTCACCCCATTACATTATATTAGAATCTGAAACGCACCAAATAAGATCAAATACAAAGACAATGATATTGTATTTCTACAGATGTTTATAGGCCATTATAGTAGCTGATAGTCTGTTTGCCAACACATTTTATTTGGAATAACATAGAATTAATTGCATTTGTGATATAATTAATTTCATTTAGGCTAATGTATAATATAAATAGTTTAAATATTTTGTCAATGTGACAAGTTGAAAAGTGAAGGCTCCAATTTTCAGTATCTGTTTTTTAAATAAAGTGATTTTATAAATTTGAAAGAGATCGTGAAATGGGATTTAAAAAATCTGTCGGCAATATTTCAAAATTGTCGGCACTTGAGCTCTTCTAGAATTGTTGTCATTTCAAGTTTTGGTCTCTAGTGCCACCCTTGTAGAAAAGGATGAATACGTAAGCATGGATTGGCACCAATGTTATTAGAACATTTGATAGCTGCACAGCAGGCATCTTAACTTAATCTTGTTTGTTCTTGGCATTTTGCTCTTTTTACTTTACTCGTGCATGTAAATCCCGCATTATGATCAAAACTTTGCCATAGTAAGCCTTGTTTTTAAAATAGCCTGCTGTTTTTGTAGGTAATGGGTATAGAAATACGAGGCTAGAATGAGCACTTTTGTTCTGAGCCTACATTTCAAACGGTCCAAAACTGGAGATACAGCATGACGCATACGGAAAGGTAGAAGGATTGGACATGCCACATCGAGGGAGCTGTTTTAAAATGCTGGAAGGTCATTTCATTGTCTGAATTGTGAGTAAGATTTTGCATCTTTGTCAAAAAATATATTTTAGTGTATTTTTGGTAAAAATATGGTGCAAACAATCAGGATTTGACTTGATATCGCTAGCAGTAGTGCTTTAGTTACTGGCTACAAACCACATTACATGATAAAGACTGGGCAATGAAGCGGACATGTGCTTTAGGTTTAAATTCTTAAAATAGCCAAAAATGTAACCACTTTGGGAGGCATTACCACAAGACAACCAGGCAGGGTAAGTTCCCATTTTCTGTGCCCAGAGGAAGGTAGCTGATTTTTTGGTTATTAAACAAGACACGTTTTGGTATTATATTGTAATGGGCTTGTATATAACAGTACCAACATCTATCGCTATTTATATGGAGTTAAACAGTGTGTAGGTAGACATGGTTCTGAAGGCTCAACTATTACAATCAGTGTGTACACTTACTTGTGTTTAGATAAGTGGTAGTTACATAGGAGTTTACTCTGTCATTAAGTGAATCATGGTGCAAGCAAATGTAGTAAGTAGTCTCTGTCAGCACTATTGATTGGAGGTCCACATGTGTTTATGTATAAAACATCTTGAACAGAAGGTGCATTAATACTTTACATATGAAATGATCACTACCTTTTATTATCTTTGGAAGATTGTTGCTGTGTGCCACATCTGACAACGTATGTTCTCATTACTTCTGAGAGATATAAAAGTACCCTTTGCATGGTTGAAGTAAAGCCAGACAATTGTCCTAATGTGGTTGTGGTAGTGAGTTGGACTTCCAGCATCAAAATGTTCATCTTTCAAGATGGAGGAAATACTTAGTCATTCAAAGAATTAGACATCTACTGTGTAGGTACATATCCTTGACATTTAAAAGTAATTTTAAAAGTTAGTGATGAAGCATAGTACACTTGAATAACCACATTCTGCTGATTTACAGAAGGCTCCTTTGCATGCTTCATGAGCAGCAAGATACAAAAGGGACAATGTAGTTATGACTTCCCCTCGATAATTCTTCACAAACCAAGCCCTGCTATGTGTGTGACCACATTGCACTGGATATCATTGAAAGTCCACTGTCAGTGGTAATTATAGATCCTGGAAGAGTTCTTTTGGGATATCATCACCATTTACCCTTTTTTCCTGGGAGAGATGAGGCACATCAAGCATGATAGGCTTTGTGACTCATTTTTGAGAATGCAAAACAATGGGCAGTCTAGTGTTTTATAAGACATCTATAGTTACATCAAATTGTAAGCACCTCAAAGATTTATCATTGTCAGTGTCACATCGAAGACTTTTCATTCTCATTTCAATTTCAATTGAGAATAGAAAGTAAGGCAAAGTAATGTATGAATTATTTTGATAACTCAGCATTACTTTTTGTTGAAACTGAAGGTGATGGTAAGTAGCACCAGTCAGTATTTGAATGTTGCATAGTTTAAGTTAGCTATCCGTTGTAAAACAACATCTGTTTAGTAATTTTCTGTTGCTTAGAAGCAGTATTCTTTTTAATGATGTTGGCAGAAGAGTCAGAGGTAGACTTTTTTAATTTTTTTAATGAGTGTTGTTATGTGATCATCTCACATATTATGGTCTAGAATATAACACTCTTGTAAATGTTGCTCAATAGATTTAAAAACAAAACTTTTTGTTGCCTGTAGGACCCCAGTGAGTACAATGTGTGTTATGCTGGCTGACATTAGAGCCCATCTATGAAACTGTTGTCTGGTCACTTTGTCTGTTGATTCCATAACTTGAAAAACAGAGCTTGATAGCATGAGCAAATTTCCATAGGAAAGAAGACTTAAATTTACACTATATCTGTAATCAAATGACCCTGTACCTTGATACTAAGACTCTACACAATCTGGGCATTGGATTGATTTAAATAACCTTCATACGATGTAACCTGCAATGTAGTAAAGGACATCCTGCCTCCAAACAGTGGATGACTCCAGCATATATGCCATTTTCTACTCACATACACTTGAATTTGTTGCAGGTTCCATTGACTCAGCGCAATTTGCTGTGAAAGGTGACTCAATTTTATTTTTCATCTTAATGTTTTACAGATTAAGGCATACTTAATTATTATTACATCCTAGTTGACTACGAACATTTCCAGAGGATCTTCGGAAAACCTGTACGTCAACACATATTCAAATGGTGAGATTTCCTAGTTTAAAAGTTCTTTACTGACAGACAGTATTGACTTAGCAGACAATACGAAGCCAACGATAAGTGTCTTGCACTGTCCTTTGACTAGGAGTTTGCCATTTTCAGCCTTTAAGGCTAGAAGAAAAGCTGCGGCTTCAGTTATTGTTTCCAATTTCATGAAAATTTTTGTTGCTGATGGTCTTCTTCGTATCTTTGCCAAATTTAATTTTTGAGTTAAGAATGTCAAAGAAATTGTTTATTAGCATAGGAAATTCATTAGTTGCTGCAATACCTTTAAACTAATTCACACAGTTGTTCCTTAAAAAAGATATTGTAGCAGATACCGAGTGAATAAGGATTTGTGCAGCAACACTGGCCTTCATTTTATGACTCTGCCACTAAATATGCTTAGTGCTTAGCTTGTTGCTAAAATAAAGTAAATCATTTTGCTGGGTATTGTGATGGGCAAGTATATATATTTCCATGAAATTTTATGGCCATTTGGGGTGTTAGATACTTTTAGATCTCTAAAAGCATTTCTTGCCAATTTCAACATGTGGCATGTATCTAGCACAACATGTACCTTAAATTTTACCCTAGAGGGATGAGGAAATGCTCCATCTAACTTTTGAATGCTGCATGCCAGCCTCCTAGCAGTGCTAATGTTTTTTGAAGTGCCATCAAAGATTACTGCACGGACTTGAACTCCAGTGTCAGTTAATAGGTTTATTGCCACTAATAATCTGACACTGGATTTCAGCAGACATTTTGTTGGTCAAGAAATACCCCATTGGCAAATACCAGGGCTTCTTTAATTCAGATGTCATTATAACAAGAGCATTAGTTGCAATGCTCTCTGGTTCTCTGCTTTTATAGGACCATAATCCGTAGCACCTACAAACCTCTGGCTTGTTGAATCCCATATTGTCTGCTTCCTTATTGACATTTCATCAAGGATAATAAAGCAGTCAATATCACCACTGTCAACATATGTCTTATCTTTGTCCAGTGAATTCATTAGAAACTCTGGTTCACACCCTACTTTTGCTGACCAGCTTCTTAATGTAGCTGGGTGATGCAGATGCCATGATCTCCTTACAAACTGGTATGCAGATGGGCTGTAATAATGCAAGTAGATTCCAAATTCCTTTAATTCTGTACAGTATCTTGGACTTGATGCTTTGTTATGATTCTTGGCTTCATTTCTAAAAAGAGACATTGCCATACTTCCAAAGATGCTTAGAAATGTGGAGGACATTTCTAATGACATCAGTTTGTACGTTTCCAGTGACTGCACAAGTTTCTTGATGTCATTAGCTTTCTTTAATCTTTTCCTCCGGAGCTGTTTTATTTGGGGTTTTTTACTGATTAATTTTGTATATGAATGCCCTGTTTTAAGAAAGTTTGTGCGAATAAGAAAATTATGTTCTGGTACTGACTCATTTATTGTTAAATGTCTTTTCATTGGAGGCTTCTGGCTACTTGCAGATTTCTGGAGATGCGAAGGAAAGTCAAATATTGATGCTACTGTGTCCTTGTTTGAATATTTTAAACGTTTTAAAGTCTTGGCATAAAGCAGTATCATTAGGTACACAAAGTTATCATTTTTGAAGTGTTTTTCACACAGAACAGCATTCTTTGACGGATACCAATTTTGTTTTTTGGTGGCAATAATCCATTGCTTCAAATCATTTGTATTCTTGTGTGAAAAACCTGTAAATGTTGTAAGTAAATCTAATTGTCATTTCATGTTTGTAATTGGTGAAAACAATTCAAAGAATGATTACCATAAAAGCATCTTCATTCTCTCTGACTGTCATTCTCTGTAGTTTAAGAATTTATCATTTTTATGTCCCCAAAGTCAGTTTGCAACAGGGACGCTGGAAAGAATAAAAGTGTTTTTCAAAGTGGCACTTGGTTTGTTATAATCATCGTCGACAACCTTATTAATGTAATCATTATTATAACTGTAATACTGTTGGCCCAAGAAATAGTATTGGAATATTAACATCTAATTTTAAACACATACAAATCACTTTAATTTATGTTTTTATAACCATTGGACTATCTTAGCTTCAACTAAACAGCAAATCTAAATGCGAAAGTCTACATAAACAGAAAATATTTCATCTGATTTCATGTACACATTATTAGTTGTTCATATTCCAAAGTAGTCTTTCATTTGGTCATTTTTCTCTACAAATTTCTTTGCTACCACATTTAAGTCCGCTTTTTGAATATTTGCAAACATAATGTCATTCAGATGGTATGCTTTTGTTTCGGCCCTCAACCACGTCTTGAGTCCTCCTTTGCACTCCGTCCTTCGTTTTAGCTGACATCTACAATTTCTTTGGACTCCTCAAGAGTGAGATTGAACCCCTCCATGCATCTGATCTCCTGCAACTGCTGAGTAATGTGTCTTAAAGAATAAAATGCATAATCTGCAGAAATGGTAACTGACTAAAGCTCCTTTGAAAACGTCTCTATCAAAGCCATCAGCCTACTTTTTACATTTAAACCAAACAGAGCATCTAAAGAAGACATTTGATGATTCAGCATATGTTGGATTCTTGCCGTGGTATCTCCACTGATTCAGTTGTCACTTTTAAGGGTTTCTAAAGTTTCCCTTACCTTGGCTGACTTCTCAAAGATTGTATTGGTGGCCTTTAAGTGAGGTATCCGTCTGGTACCTGACAAGTTTTGCAGCCTCAAGATTTTTGATTCGTTGGTCACCTGGTCATTCATAAAATCTTTGTGGATATCTTGAAATAACAGGATGGGTTTAGAGTAGGCACCTGCTATAATGTAAAGTAACTGGCAAAGTTGTAGTGATGATGAGAGCAGTGCTGATTGTTTAATAGCAATATACGTAAATAGCATTTGATAGTGGCAGCCCCATCAAAGCCCATGCTTATCATCTGAGCCCCATCAAGGTGGCATCCCAGAGGTACATCTTCTATATACAATAGAAGAGCATCTGAGATACGACCTTGGAGCCTCCTTTGCAACATCAGATAACTTGTCAGTGAGAATTCAAAAAATTTCACGTTGTTGAATCCTGTCAAGCAAATATCTTTTACCTTAAAGGACTAGCATATTGCTCTTCAAGGATATCATGTGCCATAACAAAATGCTTCTCTTTAAGTAAAAATTGTACTCTGGTGTCCGTTACTGCTTTATCTAAATTGAATTGATAGATGTGGGAATCTTCATCAGTATTACCTCTGATTGCAACGCCCTGGCACAAAAGTATCTTTAAGGTGTGCAAATGGCAAACCAAGCCTTGCACCCTTATACTCTGTTTTTTGAAGTTTTAGAGAGTTTATTGTCGACACAATTGACTTGTTGTATCTTTCCACTGCATGCACAGCAAGCTCTGTGGGTGTGGCTGTTTTCATGCTCTTTTTTCATTTTTTTCTTTCCTTTTTCCAATGGTCAAATCCCTCGGAAACTAAAGTTCGAGATTTGCTGTGAGATGTGCAGACTGAACTAAATGCTTTCTTTCTCTCTTTGTTATTTGCAAGCCAATTAAATGCTACAAACAATTCTACATGAAATCTTCCATTTCTTTCACTATCTACCTTATTATTAGAAGTAAAATAATCTTTTTTCTTGACCCAGGCTTAAGTGAAACTTGATGTGTCATCTGATTTAGATGCAATTCTTTCCGTTGTACCTTCACATGTTGTAGACAAGATGAGAGACAAAGCTGATTGATCAGTTTCACAAATCTCGCTTTTGCTGATAGTTTGGTACAACAAAATTGCCATATTTGCTTGTCCTGGCCTTGCTGCTGCTTTCTTAAGTCCTTTGGCGTGTATTTTTTGTTTTGATCGGCTTTCCGCATTTTTAGGCACATTGTAAAATTTCTATAATCAATTTTTTGTAAATCGTAGCAAGAAATCTCAAAACCTTTTAGACACAGGCAAAGCCACCGCTTGAGTTATTCACAGGAGATTCTTGTACAACAAAGGCACAATTATACAAACCTTGGTTCCGGTTTTGTTTTTCAAGTATTGTTATGGTGTCGAAATTTTTTTATTTCCCAGTAACTGTCTTTGGTTTCAGACTCTGTTTTGTCTAGAACAGCTACAGCAAAATCATAAAACTTCGACATATCAACTACTTCCTGATAAGTAACAGAATGAGAAGTATTACTTTGGCTTGTTTTTGTGAATTGATCTAACATACTAAATCAAAGATTAATTTTGCTAGGCTTCAACAGAGATCTGTTAGGACCGGGTCAAGAATGGGTAAAAGTGTTGATGTTTTTCCACAAAAGGCACTTTTGCTCCTCCTGCTTCCTCAAATGAAAGGCAGCAGAGGTGCTTGCCCCCTCTGCCCTCCTCTTCAGTGTCCCTGGTTTACAACATAGATTGAGACACAAGGAAGAGAATTTAAGGATGATAAGTTACTTTTGCCCACATTTACATTTACTGCAGTCACTTTCGGGCACACAAATTGAATTTTGAAACATGTTAAAAGAGTAATTGGACACACTCAAACATCGCAACAAGCCAGCAAGAATTTATGTTCCTCGTTTTCACTCTTTTGGCGGCCTGATTGTTGAAATTTTAAATTTAAACACTGGCTTGGCAACTAGTACAGCGAGTAGTAGGTGTTTTCAAGCCATTTTAGTAAATGTCAGACGGAAATGTATGTTCTGAATGATCAGAATGTTCAATCCATCAATCCGTCCCTATTACAGATCAAACAAAGTTAAACTTCACAGTTCTGTTAGTATTGGATATTCAATATTCGTTACCTGAGTTCTTACAGCAAAAGGATGTTTACGGGTCATAGAAAGATATAAAATATGGTGCTGCCAGGTAAAAACAAGTTTGCGACCTCATGGTTTCTGTTATACTTTGACTTGCTTGTAAAATGACAGATGGGATGTTTCTTCAGGACCGACATTGCTCCGAAGTTTTTGCCATTGACTTGTACAATTGAATGATGAGCAGGAGGCTGTCACATTTGAGTTAAATTACTTTAAGTAATTGACTGTTGACTGAACACTCACCACTTCTATCAGGGGCGGATTTTAGAGGCAAAGATTGGGGAGGGGGGTGTTAGATAATGATTGAATGTTGGTTCCGCGCTCTTCAGTGCCTTGAAAATAACAGAAATGCTCATTTGTCAATTTCACTTTTTAACTATAATGTCGTAAATCTTTGCTTTCTGTAACATAAGTTTCCAATCATAACTGTAGAGTTACACAGTATTTCGTTATATAAAAACTGAATCAAATTTTGCCAAGCTTTAATTGTAAATTTAAAAAAAATGATCAAACTTCAATTCTTCTTGCTTTAAGTTTTGACTATTTATCGGAAAGCTTTTCAACATCCGTCCTGTCTGTTAAATCATTTTCACAAGCAATGATCATCAAGCTGTCTAGCCTAACATCAGACATTTTTGACCTCAAATCCGTATTAAGCAGCTTTAATCATGAAAATTAATGCTCATTACTTCATACGGATACTGTTGGAGTAAAGGCAAGTTGGTAAGCTTTTGCAAGATGGGGATGCAAGCAGAAGGGCAGCATTTTTGAGTTAATAGGGAAACATTTGGCACAAGAGAATGCAGTCATCCTTTGTAGCTTTATAAAGCAGTTGCAGATGGAGGCATCTTAGATGACCAAAGGACTCACTTAATGCTTTCTCGATATCATTGTACTCTCTTATGAGCGTGTCAATGACCTTGAACATTTCAATGCGGTAATGATCTTTGAAAGTGTGAAAAATGGCATCACATACATTCTTATCAAACCTTGATGGAACCCTTCGTCGCCTGTATTGCTTTGAATACTCTGCTTGTTGATTGATTCCATATTTATGACAATGAGCAAGGGCTATTTCTATAACTCCATCAATTGCACCTTCACTGAAACTTTTCAATCGTTTGGCTGCCTCAAAGGTTTTTTTGCAGCACCGTTCACCTTATATCTTATCACTCTGTGAATACGTTTCAGATCCTTGTGATAAATTGAATTGTGTTTACCTCTGTAATCAAACTGGAAGACTGATCCACATTCTAAACATTTGACATCGTAACGGTTGGTTTGCTTTTTGGAGGCATATTAGCTATAATAGTTTATATCAGTAACAATTTCCTTTTTTTTCGTGAAACCCTTGAAATGATAGATAACAACTGGCAAAGTTAGCAGAAATCTTATTGCAAAAAATATCTGTTTTCCCAGACTGATAACTATCCTGATTTTATCCTGAGATTGCTAAAGGTTGTAATGATGCCGATGCCTAGGACACTCACAAAAATAATACCTTAATACACAAAATTAATGTGAACATGAATTAACGTTTTTGGAATTAAAAAACATTAATTAAATCCACGTTAATTAGATGCTGACGTTAATTTTTGGAAGGTTAATTTCAATGTAGCACTAATTTTTGAAACGTTGATTTGTGCCAAAAATTTTTACAAATATGGGCCCCTATAAGATTTTCCTTGGCAGCAATATGTTTAAATCTCAAAAGGAAACATTTTGTTATTTTGCAGTGTCTATAGATTTTGTTCATAAATTTGAGCCTCTTTGTCTTACAAGTATACCACGATACCACAGCATTGTGTGACTCACTATTGACAAGATTGGAGGTATATGAAATTTGGAGGGAAATGACAACTAGGGATACAAGTCGAACTGTGCGAGTTTAAACCATTTACTCTAAAATTCAAAGACATATATCAGGGGAGAAAGTACAGTGAAGACGTGGCACCTTATAAAACCGTTGTGCTTTACCTAAGATCTCCAACACGATGGTTTCATTTCTGGTGTTCACCTTCTAAACTGTTCTTTTCCCTTCCGACAATCAATGAAATGAACGACAAACTACAAAAGCGTACACAGTCAAACAGAACCACAAATGTATAACTTGAACATAAAAACTTCCGAACAAATATAGTCTTAGCAGTCACTTATATGGATCAAGTGAACATATATTGCAAAATCATGCAAATGGATCAAGCGATATAACAGAGCCGGTTCTGGCTTCAAAGACAATGCCTGTAATACCCGTGTATCTGAAGCCAGACAAAACTATACTTTGCGCAACCTCACTTTTGAAAAATTCGTAGATTTTGCAGAGATTCTCTAGATGTTTTGGCTTCAGCGTTGATAATTTCAGATCAATGTCAATGGTCGTGACATCTACTTCGGGATTCTCCAACAAAACATTCATGATGACATCTGTTAAGTATTTGCTGAACGCTGCTCTCTCTATCTGTTTTATTATCCAGTGGTTGGAGCAAATGGGTGAGATTTTTCGGCACCATTACGCCCAAAATCTTCAGTTCCTCGAGCCTCTGCATAACGTGGTCTGTGTTCTGCCCTTTAAAGGCATCCCAAATGAGTTGGCTTTTTGCATCCTCGGGAAGGCCAAGTGGATTTTTGGTATCTTCAATATGGGATGCCAGAACAAAGTTAATGAGACGCAATGTCTGGCGGTGAATGTTCAGAAATGTTGCCCTTTAAGCGCATTTTAGGAAAGCATCATGTAAATTTTGGGAAAAGAGAAAACACTTCGGCGAAAAATTATTTTTTATGGTACTTGATTTTTGTCATTTATTAACACATGCATTAATTAATGATGGCACTAATTAACGTTTGATCATTTGAAAAACGTTAGTTAATGTTACTCGAACGTTGTTGATAAAACGTTAATTAATTTGCATCAAAATGCATTTTTAGCCTAAAATAACGTTAATTAGATCAACGTTGATAAAAGCCACGTTAATTCGTGTATACGCTAATTTTGTGTATTAAGGTAGGCTTTTATCACACATATGTAGTGCTTTGATTAGCATCTGAGTAGTACATGTTTGTGGCATGACGTGATTGTGTCATTGACGCCAATCTGTTGGCTATTTCATTCATTTGACAATGGTTTGATGGTTCGTTTATGTTTCATGGCTTGATGGTTCATTTTAAAATGTTTCATTTTACCAAGTATTTCAAAGATAATAAATGTTTTTCATAATTCTTGCTGAACTGTCATTTACCTTCAACCGTTTCAGTCTGTTGGTTGTTTTCAAGTACAATTTCTAAAATATAAATAAATGCACTTTCATCTGACATCACTTTGAAGAGTTCTGGGGCCGGACGTCCGTTGTCTAAATTCTTTTACCAGTTGGAGTAAACTTCAAAAATTTGCACAATAAAAATGACAATGCAATGCAAATGCCCTATAAGCTCGAGCTATATCTACATTTCTGGTACGTTAAAAGGAATCAAACCGCAAGCAGAATTATAGTATTCAACAACTTGTATATATTTTGAATTAGTCCGCCTCTCTTTTAAGCCCCCTCTCTATTAAGACTTTAAATCACTTAAATGATGTCTGGAAAAATAAGGCCCTCTCCCATGTCGCAGTACGCAAATGAGGCTAAAATAAGATATCGATGCCGGTCCCAGAACATCGAAAAGGGACTTAGATTCCAAGCAATTTATTGTATTGAAAGAGGAAATGCAATTTACTCTACAAGAAGATATATTAGGAAGAAACGTCATTTCATTTCATCATTTGATCACTACTGACTTCCAAGAAAGCTTTCGACCGAATCAAAAAAATATTACCGAAAGACACAAAAATATTGGGCTGTCGCACCCCCACCCCCCGGTCAATCCGTCCCTGACTTCTATATTACAGTATATACCAAAAATTTTCGCTTACGTTCGATGTTTACAGCATTCAAATTTTCGCGCGTTTTTTCCTTTTTGTTGCTACCATCTTGGATTTCAAAACATATCCCGAATTTATCACATAGCCTATGTTTCCTATGGTAATAGGCCTCGGGTGCAGGCAAGGCCATTTCTCATGCTTTGTTAAGTGCGACAGCTTATCATGTGATTCGGACCATGTTGTATGGCAACTGGAAAACTACATCGAAATGAGCACCACCTATGGCAAGCGTGATCATGTCACGAAGAACGGCACTTGCAGAAAGGTAACTCACTTGGCTTACGCGGTACCTCGAGACTAATTTTATCTGCCATAATACGTTATCTGCAATGAGCGAAGAGGCTTCACCTTTACTTTACGAGACTGAAGAGGGATATGGACAGGACAGCTCAGCCGATGGTATTGAACGAGATGCTCGATATAGAGCTGTGTTGGCGCCGACGGATAGATGCGGGTTAGTCTATATTATTCTATGTTTAGAGGGTATTGGAATGCTATTACCATGGAATTTCTTCATCACGGCAAAGTCTTATTTCCAATTTAAGTATGAAAATGACCCATCGATCGCCAACACGTTTGAAAGTGCTTTCTCTGTGGGGTCGATGATTCCAGGAGTTCTGTCGTTGTTTCTCAATGTATTCTTGACGAAAAGAATTGGTCGCAACACAAGGATTTACTCTTCATTACTAATCGTCATAGGTTCCTTCATCGTAACTGCGACACTAGTCCAAATAGACACAACGTCGTGGACCGGAGGGTTTTTTTCAGTGACTATAGCCACAGTGGTTGTCATAAACGTTGCTGGTGGAGTCTTGCAAAGTGCATTTTTTGGGTTAGCCGGTATTCTAGGTGCTAGATACACGCAGTCCATAATGACAGGCCAGGGAGTAGCAGGAATTTTCGCAGCGTTAGCAAACATCTTTACCTTACTTGGAGGAGAGAGCGAAGTTGCTTCAGCTTTTGCCTATTTTCTTTCGGCCGTCGCAGTTTTATTTGTCTGTTTGATTGGATACGTTGTTTTGTATCGCCTGGACTTTATGAAAAACAGTTTACAAAGAAGGGATTTTATGGAAGTAGACAATTCTCTCGACCAGCCGGTGAATGCCTCCCAGTCAATTTCGACAGAGTTGGTAGGTTCGACTTCTACTCGCACCCCGTACTGGCAAATTTTCAGTAAAGTGTCTAGAATGGCATTTTCAGTATCGTTTGTATTCTTCGTTACTTTGGCATTATTTCCTGCAGTTACCTCTGGCATACACTCGGTAAATGAAGTAAACAAAAGCCCTTGGACTAACAAATTTTTTACACCAGTCGTTTGTTTCCTGCTTTTTAACTTCTGTGATTTCGTAGGTAGAATCTTAGCTGGATTTGTTCAGTGCCCAGGCCATCGTGGGCCTTGGTTACCCGCACTTTGTATAAGCCGTGTGGTGTTCCTACCACTCTTCTGTCTCTGTAATTACCAGCCCAGACGTTTATCGTCTCCTGTTGTTTTTAATAGTGACTTATATCCAATCATATTTATGATCTTGTTTGCATGCAGTAACGGGTATTTAGGCAGCCTATGTATGATGTATGGTCCAAAATTTGTACCACCAGAGCATGCTGAGATTTCTGGCACAATAATGGTCTTGTTTCTGCAAATAGGGTTGGCAATGGGTGCTGGTTTCTCATTTGTTTTAGTTGAACTTATATAAATTGCAAGGTATTTTTGTTTTTCATATATATCTATTATTTTAGAACCAATGTAGCAATTGATATTGAAGAAAGATAAATTTTATTTTCCATAGCTGCGAGGTTTTGAAGATAGGAATAAAGCTGTGCTTTCTGAGCATTTCTGAAGATTTGGTCTTTATTTTACCTCTGTCTTCTAACAATCCTACCTGTATATAAACGTATATATAAATATATACACGTAGCATTCTAAAGAAGATTTAAGTGGAAGCATAAAGAACTTGACTTTTTGAGTCAACCGGCACTACATACAAGCAGCCATTCCCAGGATTTATGGAGATGTCAGTGATGACCCCAGAAAGCAAAGCACTTGTATGTTATCCTTATATAGTAAGACAAGGTTACATAACTTTCGAGATATTCTTCCATCCTGATATTTTGCCAATTGTTATAGAAAGAAAAATAGATTTTATTTCTTGCTGTTGAATAGGGGTCTTTCTCTTTGACATACATTCTTTATTATATATTTCGGTTGACAAAAGTTTGAAGGTATGTATGGTGTAAGGTATGGTTAGATTATGTATTTAGATTATGGCTAAAGAGTAGAACACTGTCCTGATATACACCATCACAAACTTAAGTTTGTTTACCAGTGCCTTTAGGACACATAATGCAAATTGTTACTACTATTTTTATTATGTAGCAAGAGTTATTATTGAAGGTCCAAAAAGCTTTCTCTATCTAATAATCAATGTAGCATCAAAAAATAATGTAACAACAAAAATTGCAGTAACCTATAGTTAATTACACTTCTCAATGTCAAATATAGAGATCATGTTAAGGTATGCAACACCACGCAATATTTTCATATAAGATTGCAATTGAGATACTTGTATAATTCATTATAATGATCAAATATGTACATAATAGATTTTTAAGTTTGTGTTAAAATATATACATTATGCATATACAAGGAAAATGTATTATGAACTAATTACAAATTATGATTAATTACGACAATTTGTATCAAATGGAACAGCCAACACATCAATTAAAACACAAAAATATATTTCAAATTAATTCTCTATATAATTTTTAAATACTAAAATTGCTTCAAAAAATGTCTTCCACATTTGGTACTAGTCAATTTTCAATTGACAAATAGTTCATTGGTTTTACTACTAAGTTGAGATAAATACAACATTATCAGAAATCAGACAATGTTCCATCAGATCTGACACAAATATTGTCTCTAGACAGTACAGTTTGTTATGGCTCCATTGTATGATGTTGTTGCTGTTTTCACGTCTAAAAGTTTCACTTACTTCCTCTTATGTCTTGATAGCAAAGTCTTCAGTCATCATTCTTTCCAGCTCCAATGAAGTTTGATCCATTGTTTGATACCATCTGGTTTGGTTGCCCACTTCTCAATATGAACCTTCTAAGGCCTTGTAGGAAGACTGTTTTTGGACATATTCAAGTGCACTTCAAGGTGAATTGCCCTGCTGGTAAGGCATGTGAACAGTACACCATAGTGTGTCTCTCGAGAATTTTGTCCTCTAATCTTGACCATTATCTCTCCAAAGTAATCTCATAATCTTGTTGTTGTTGAGCAATCCCCTTGAGGCAAAACCATTTGACATATCTGTAGCCAATCTCTTTTGCTTGATTTCTTTCTCAAACATTCCAGTATTTAAGCCTTGACTGCCCCAGTACCCTTTGGTCAATTGTATGCTTCACTTGCTCATGACTGTTTTTCGTGACGAGGTAGCTGATGTGACTCTCATATGGTATCTTAACTTGGTGGGATTGTTCATATGGAAAGGGAGCTTTACTTATTCTCCCTCCAACCCTCAGCAGGCCATCATCTTCATGAAAAGGAGCTAAATCCTTCTATTTTCCATCTTTTATAGTGTCTAGGGTATTGCTTTGGCTTACTCCAGCAACAAGTTTTCTGCATTCTGTAGTTTGTCACATGAAAGATTGGTAGTGGAAGAGTTTCTTTTCTTCTTAAAACCTTTTTTCGTCTGACACTCCTCAGAGTATGAAACGTCAGAAAGGAAAGTATATGTATATGGCAACCTAT
>JANTCA010018018.1:0-24784 GCA_024741275.1 Chironex yamaguchii
TTTTCTTTAGGACATAAAACTTGGTTATTAATAGTTTATCCTAATTAATGTGTAGACTTGCAGATACCTCGAGAAGATGATGTGAGACAGAGACACTTAGGCCAATTAAGTATTTCACGATTTCCTGTATAGTCGTGGAATGTATATTTGGTTAATTCAAGATAATAATAATAATAATAATAATAATAATAATAATAATAAATAATAATAATAATAATAATAATAATGGCAATGTTTATACAGAGTAACCTCTTCAACACATGAAGTCTGTTTTAATAAAGACGTGTATCCAAAAAATGCACACGTCTAGAACAATCAATTTGGCCTGCAATCTTAAGAGCTGGTTTAGCAATAACTGAACATTTTTATAACATGTGTAGGTGTAGTATTTGAGGACTAGAAATCTCGCCTCTTGTCTTGTCAGAAAAAAAGTTTCGTCAAGGGAAAACGTTTGGAAAGAGGACAGATAATTCCTCAAAAATGTGACAAGGTTTAAAAACGTAGCTACTTTCTTGACAGACGTCTATCGTCTAGAAAAGTTTTGACGCTTTTGTTTTCGAACAGCATATCGGTCCACACATTTTAACTCTTGGCCATTCAGACGATCATTTTTCAAAATGGACATGAAATGTAAAAATGAATTGCGATTTTAGCATTTTTCTTTTCCAAACTTTTGGATTTGACAGTCAGAATATTTGGGATTTATCGTAGACACTTTTTTTTAAAAAAAGCTTAAACCATGTGCTATTACTCGACAAAGATAACGTGTCTTACCCTGTCCCTCTAGTTTTTAGTTCGAGCGTGGAACAGTTTGACGTAGGAACTCAATAACGATATAACAAATTTTTCTAACGGGCAAAAGTAAAATTGAGTCTGAGGCTCGCTGTTTTTAATATCTCTCACTTGTTAGGGACACTATACAAATTGTCAGTAACTCTCTTTCAAGAACTAAATGTATAGGCCTACGCTAGACGTTCAATACTGTTATTTCGTCCAAAAAACTTCGCTTTTGGAGGTAAAAGAACCAACTTAAAAACTATTTATATAAACTTTACCCAGTAAAATCACGTCTGAGTTCTTATATTATTTTCAATCCCTGAAGCGTATTTTTCTAAAAAAAAATAATCTTGTACCTGAACCTCACGTTGTCGGTTCCTCTTAAAACGTGAGCAAGATCAACATTTCTATTCTTTTAAAATGTTAATATAACAGTTGAAGATTAAAAACTTTCAATCAAAACCACCACATTAAGTGCCATGATTAATAAAGCAGTCGGGTTATTGTCAGTTCGGATTAATGATTGCCTATCGGGAGATGTCTATCGTGTGATCGTCTGGTCAAGTTAATGTCCGGTCGGGTTACTAGCGTGAGGTAACGGCTGTCGGGCTTGTAACAGTCGGGAAACTGTCAGTCGGACAAGTGTGCTAGGGTTTGTTTCCGTCGGAATTCCATCCGTTCGGGGGGATTCCGTTCGTTTGGGCTACTATCCTAGAATCCAAGCGCAGAACTCCAAAATCGCAGGCTCGAGCCTGCGTTTGATCCTCCAAGCAGTCGTACTTACGTTTAATCTAAGAAGTGACAGGACATTTCTACAATTCCTCTAACTCACGATATCTACCAGAAAAGCCACTGTCTATTAATGAATGGTAAGGGAAGACAGACAAAGAGAATCGCTATGATTCTTACTTAGTTAAACACTTTCTTCGAAATGTTTAAAACTAGTGGTAGACCAGCCTCTTTTACAATATCTAATTTATTTCACAGATGCCGATCAATACGTTATATCTACAATAATTGACCTTGTTTATTAGCAGTATTCATGAATACTCCTTAATTTCCAATCACAAGCAGATATACCGACCAATTAATTAGGTGTGGCTGTCGTTCTCTTCTTTCGTATATGGTTTACAAGTGTTTTGTACCGTGCAAGGCATTCTTCCTAAAAAGAAATGTACAAAGAAACAACAAAGGCTCAGAATCAAGTCATAAATCATCAAGAGATACAAAACCTTTGCGAAGAACGTAGATCACTGCACACTTCGCTAACAATTCTTAGAAGAAAGCGTTCGAACAATCAAACCTCAATTTAACGGGCTTCCTTCGGTTTTTAAGACTGTCGATTGAGAACTACTTGAACAGACTGATGCAAAATTATTTGGGAAACAATCGCCAAGGGTTCACGACTGGGTAGTTGCTATTTCAATTAGAAAAGAAACCCAGATGTTCCTAAGTTACGATCAGTCCTCCCAATACTCAACCTTAATGTCATAGGAAAAGCTATACTCTTGAGGGATTACGTAAAATGGAAAATCGTTTGGGTGTTGATCATGAACAAATTGGAAAGTATGACGTAAGATTTCAAGAACAGAAGTCAACGTGCTACGTACATACATACATACATACATGCATGCATACAATACATACATACATACATACATACACACATACATACATACATACATACATACATACAAACACACATACATACATACATGCATGCATATAATACATACATACATACATACATACATACACACATACATACATACATACATACATACATACATACATACATACACACATACATACATACATGCATACAAACATACACACACATACATACATACATACATACATACATACACACATAGACACACACACATACATACATACATCCACACATATACATACATACATTGCATACATACATACACACATACATACATACATACATACGTACATGCATACAAATATACCTGCATACATGCATGCATACATTTTCTGACAGTGTTTCATAACAACGGACCTCTCCATTTTATCGAGGCTCTTCCAATTTCTCTGGAGCACGTTGTTAACTCAATGACAAGTTGTTTCTTGAGCGTATCAATTTTCTACTGAAATGGTTTACAAGTGCTTTGGGGGCTGTTTGCATATTTGTGGATCGTGTGCATCTTACTCAATATCTTTCTTTGATATGATAATCTAGTCTGTCCCACTTGGCTAAGCATAGAATCTCATCATCCGGAATGTCTCTGGGTAACCTACGAATAACTCTAGCCGCCCGTACATGTATTCTCTCTAGATCCTCAGTATGAACAGTTGAGCAGGTCAAACCAAACAGTCATACTATATGCTTCTAGTGTATATCGTCAGTTGGTTTCCCTGACACCAATTATTCATTTGCTTTCCAATCATGTTTAAGTTATCCACAACCACTTCAAATATTCTTTCCTGCATTGCAAGATGTAGTATCGTCCGCATACAAGTACGTTTCTCCTTGCGTGATTTTATCGAGAAGGTCATTTATATTCACTGTAAACAGCCTTGGTCCAAACAGTGATCGTTGCCTGCAATTTTCCCTTGCAATCTGCTTTGCCTTTTAAAAGCACTTCTACGTTCAGCTGTTTTCCAAGTATTTGGAAACTTTCCAGTCTCAAAACTTTGCATGACAATTCCCATGAGTCCTGGTATCACAGATTTACCCCCAGATCTAAGTTCTTTTCCTAATTCATGTCATCACCAATTGCTTTATTTGGTTTCAATTTGGTGGAATAGTTTTCCTCATTAATTCTAATCTTGTCACAGACTGGAGTTACTCTGTTGATGAAACTATTGCCACATCTACCAGATTCGCCAAATGTCTTGGCCAGATTTTCACCTACGTCTGCAAAAAAAGTTATTCAAGATTTCCAGTTTCTATGTATAATATTCTAAGTATCCCATTGTCATTTTTAAGGGCAATGACGTTTGCATTCTTTGTTTTTCTCCTTAACTTTCCCACTGTTTGCCAAAAGTTTTCATTGCTCCTTTGCAGAAAGTCTGAGTTCAAGTCCCGCATCAAAATTATACTTTTCCGTTTTGTTATGATCTTTCTGAGTATAGTTTGTAAATTTCGATAAAAATTATAATCAGCTGGAGGTCTATAAAGAGCCCCTAACAAAAACTTCTGAGAAGTAACGTTAACCTCAATTCACGCACTCTCAACCTCACTAAATTCCTCTACATCATCACTAAAGGGAACCGCTGTTAGGTTATCTTTATAGTAGATTAAGCACCACCTCCACCTGGTACAATTCGGTCTCGCCTCTCCACGCTGTACTCTGCAATCAATATTTCCTCATCCCTTATCTTTGAGTTCAGATGAGTTTCTGTGATTGCAGAAACATCAAATTTGCACCCATCAGGAGGACGTCAATCTGTGAAAACGTAGACAAACAAACCATTTACATTAAGATGCCCAATTTCTATTCCATGTTTCCCCATTTCAGCCTTTAATTCCTTAAATATATTGCCAGCCAAGCTAGTCTCTCCTTCATCGATAATACTTTCCATGGCTGCTGCTCTTTCATGTTCGATCAGGCCTACTTTCACATTTGGGTCGCACGAGGGGCATTTCCACTGTAAAGACGTTTCTGTCAGCATCTTCTTGTAATCGTGCACAGGTATATTGCCACATTTTGAGCCAATATGGCGTCTTCTTCTACATCGAGTACTAACACGTGCATGGTGATTGTTAGAAACTGGCCACAGACAGAATATGGGTTTCTGATAGGTCCGGGAGTTTGATGAATGTCACCGGACGTAAGTATCTGAGCTAGTATTGTCCCATCTGACTTAAACTGGAATGTTAATAAACAATAATTAGCAGTAGTATTGCAACCTTGACTTCATAAACTTTCCTCTTCCCCAATACCTTCGTCTTCAGACCGATCTGTTTTTTAGGCCACCGTGACTGACCATCTGCGCTCTGAATCAGAGTTTCACGAAGCCTTCTCCTATTTCAGCTTTGGTGTTGCTTCTTATTGCCAACAACGTTCATGGGGTAACCTAACATAATCTGCACTATTTGTGATCTAAGATGATTTGGGGTTCTAAGGAGAACAACTACCCAGCTAAAAATTTACATAATATCATCCTAGGCACATCTAAAAAACGTTTCTGACCTAAATGCAAATAAACAAAAGACAGTTTTAAGACAAAGAGAATAAGTAAACAGTTTTTATGTTTTATAGAGTCCAATCCCTCTATTAATGGATAGAACTGTAGCAAATTATCAGGTTGTAATTTTGTAACATTATACTGCGGCTCCTTTACCACGTCCCCCATCGAGATGAATGCTTAAATGCTGGATGACCTCTGTCATCTATCAACTGTACAATTTACGTGTCATCGTTTCTTTAGATACATATGTGTAAGGTTACTTGTTCGACTCTTTCTCGAACTTATTATTCTTGTCGTAGTACGTGTACAATTTCTATCCACCTTGGATAGCTAATGATGGGAAGTTTATTAATAGTGGTCACATAATGACAAAAGTATTCCTCGACGAGTTGTAATTAATTGCTTGTTCTTGTTACACGGATTCATCATCGTCAAAAGTGAGTCAAGAAAAGGTTTGTCTCGTTTCTCGCTCATTGAAACAGTGTCACTTTCTTCCAACCGCGTGGTGGGTCAGGGGATGGATACGTCGATAAACCATCAGCAAAGTAAAACAACACGTGCACAGAACAAGGGTACAGAAAGCACAAAAGCGAAATTGGTGGAGCAAGCAGGTGGTGCAAAGCAGGGAAAAAGATAAATTAATCAAAATTTAATAAATGGACAATATACAGAGAAAAAAGATTAACTTTATGCAAAATGGTCACGTAAAAATAAACTCGCTGAAGATTCAAATTTTTCATTTGCGTTCATTTCGAAAGAATCTTCAATACTGCTTCAGTTAACGATCATTTCTTTCTCGTGGGCGGGCAATAGTGCCGATCATTACTGCAAACGCATCATCAATGAAGGCGATTAACATGCGTAGGTATAATTACATAGGAAAGATGCTCCTTACTACCTCCGTAGGCGTATCAAATCGTCCTGTCATATTACAAATGCAGCTGTTCGATTTTTTTCATTTTCAAGTAAAAGGAATTATAGTGTACCTAGAAAATCGGCTATATCTTCATTATTAGTAGGAGAAAGAACAAATTCACTAACAAAATAATTTACTGCAAACATCGTACAGAAACTTGCTCTACCAGAAGATTTATGAATTAAGCCCAACCACACTAGATGCCATTGGCTTGGCTTAATTACATAACTATGACAGGTGTGAAATAATATACAGTTTTAATACTCTTATTAGGAATTCTCATTAAAAATTCACGTTCAGATAAAATATACCAACAACTCCATTTCAACTTGTCAAATGTCAACTTATATCAAGATACAAGTAAACAACGTTCTACAGACACCCAATTACGGGTGAATGATCGAGAAAAATGAACCTTTCGAAATAGCTGTTTACTTCAATAGTAAATATGCAAGGTTTGCAGTCGGGAGACCTTGGTGCGAAGCTAAGGTTCGAATCCCACCTTACCTTTACTTCTGTTTAGCGCATATTAGGCATCAACTACATTAAAGAACGCAAGCCAGTCAAATGACTAACCTTCGATTTTCCTGGAACAGCTCGTGCAATACACGTCCATCGATCAGGAACAGTCTTTGAAAACTGTGCTAGTGCTGTCTCTAGACATTTTTGCTGCGTTTGCGTCCAAGAGCCTCCGATGTCCCGCAATTCATTCTCTGTCTCTTCCTTATGTTCTTTTTCTTTGCATTCACAGGATTCATGCTGCGTCCTTTGATTGTCTGAGCTTGATCCTTCCTCATCGGCAACATTGGTCTGTGCTATACCATCAAAGGGGATCCCTTTTCGTTTCACTTTCCTTCGTCGTACGTACTGTTCCATTTCAACTTCAGTTTCCGTGTAATCCGTACCCTGATCGTAATCATCTGGAATATCATCCTGTGACATATAGAAATCATTTGGACTTACTACTATCTTTTTATTTAGTTGGGAATCGAGCACTTTGGTTACCAAATCATCACTCAGATTAACAGCTCGTTTTTTCATGGATATCTCGGACGATGATACCATTTGTCCTACAAGAGAAACAGGATAATGATTTGAGAAGTCTACAGAGAAAGGTAAACAGGTAAAAAAGGAAATTTTGTATCTTTGCTGTCTTTTTGCAGGAGAAAACTAACTGCCTTTACGAATGTCGTGAAAACCTTCATCATAACAGGAAAGGAGGGTGAAAACTGAAATGAGCTAAAATCAAAAGGACTAAGTGAAAAGGTCATGGTCAATTGAAAGAAGAACTGACGCTCCCACATGCAACAGGTGACACCAGAAGAGATGAAGAGCGTGAAATCAATCATAGACGTTTGCTGCCTACCAATTGATACAGTTAGAACATACCAGCAGTATTATTAGAAGCTGCAATATTCTCTTTCATTTCCTTCATACGTTTCGTAACCTGTCAATAAAAAAGGGAGAAAAACAAGTTATATAAGTTGATGGCCAATGAAATTATAAATAAAAAGAGCAGAATAAACCACACAAGAAGAAAAAAGGAATAGTGACACATTGAACGACTCGGTTAATACAACAACTAGACAATAGAACTCTCATCTTCCAAAAAATTTTTGATCCAAATGCAAATGATCTGAATAACCTAAAACAAGTAAGCTGGTGTTCTTTCTCTATTCAAAAGCCTCCGACTTTCATTCTCTTTTAAGCCTCCGACTTTCTTGCTCTCTTTAAAAGCCTTCAATGATCACCTTGCTCCCTAATTAGACTGATCACTGCCCTATCCGAGTATAAAATATGTTTTTTGAAACGACCAGCACATGTGTTGTAAATGACAAACGACCTGGCCTGAAATTTACAACACACGTGTTAGTACAGCAAAGAACACTTTCTATTACACTATTTTTTTGTCGTGGAGTCATAGGAAAGGATATATGGCATAGACCTTTAAACGAAGCGCAATACGAGCTGCACATTTCTCATCATTTCCTCGCTTGCTTTTGCTATCGAGTCAATGTGTGTCATAACGAATGTCAAGGAGTATAATTTGTCTAAAAACAATCACTCACTTCGTTTACAGGGCGTCCAATTTCATGAGCTATTCTTTCCCATCTGCCAGGAATCCCTCCAGGAAATTTAGCAATAGCTTTTACTAAGGCAGCTAGGTCCTGCTCGTCCCAGTCTCCACTCTTAATTAAACAGAAGGAGAAAAAATAATTGAAAAACAAAAGCGATAAAAAGCAAACTACTGCATAGTGGTAGCGGAGGTCTGGTTCACTGTGACGTCACGTGTTTGTCAGCCAATGTAAGGTCACAAATAAAATCTTGGGTAGACAAGGCCCTATCGGCCACCACAGTACATTAAAAGCAAAAGAACAGAAATTTTTACAATTATTATCGATAGTAAAAACACATTGAAATATGTTACGTAAAAATATACTTCGTCAATTACAATATCTGAGAGCAAGAGAAGGAATCACTTGCATTAGGTTTTAATTACGCAGTTCAGCTGTTATAATAAAGAGAGATATCGATGCAGCAATTGATAAACTATACTTTGTGTCTTTTTGCCATTTTCTTTCCTTTCCCTGTGACTTCTATTAGCCATTTGCGTAACTTCAGCCATTAGTAGCGTATTATTGCCCGACAGAAAAGGATCGTTTGGAACGGCCAGTGTTGGGTCAGTAGACCTAATTAAATCATATTTATTAATGAGTTCCAATTAGTATAAATAAATGAGTCCAAGAGATTTAATTGTGACAAAATGCAGTTCCGACAGCTGGCCTACATGTACTACACATTAAATCTGATGCTAATTACAACTGGATGCTCGTAATTAAAAAAAACATACGTAGTGTACCGTACCTTGGCATTTTGTGCCTCGGCTGCTGCGTCGATGTTGCTACATCGTGCAAGATCAACGGCATTCAGCACTCGCGCTTTTTCAGCATTTTCATATTCGGAGGCATCACGAAGTACAACCTGCTGCTGCTTACGTTTTGGTTTGAGTTTTTCTAATTGAATGCGAAACAGATGATGCTGTTTAGCAAAGAGTCTGGAACAAATCAACAGTAACGTAAACAAATTGGGCACCTTTCTGCTTCTACGTTTTCTTACATCCCTCATCTCGAATATCTCCCAGCTCCACTCCTCGAGAATTGCAAGAAAACATAAATCGAAAAAAACCCCACAAAAACAAATCAACTGTCTAAACGAGCAACCGTATTGAACAGCATGCCACTTTGACATACAGATATAGGCCAAAGCATAACTAAACACACGAAAACATTTAGGACTGTAAATCATTTAACTCTGTATAACAATTCCTACTTCGTGATTCAATGATTTCATGACACAAGTCCTCAGCAAAGAAGGCAATTAACCAATTTGTATACATCGAAAAATAAAATACTTTATTTTCACACAAGTGTAACAATTGAAGAAAATTTGACTGTCAAAACTTTACTATGTGTACAAATTCCATCTCTGCCTATACCTGCTTGTTGTTGCTGTTCCAGTTCTCTCTTTAGTTCTTCTTCCTCCTCTTGGTGACGTCTCTTTTCCTCTAAATGGGCATGTAGTTTTGTTTTATACCTGTTGTACATTTCAGGTATTGATCGAATGAAACCAACAACACCATGATACAAAACAAATGGAAGCAGATCGTACATCCGAGGACGTTTATATCCAAATTCTCTTTCTATGGATGAATAGATATATCTGAGTGATTATAACTGTCAAAAACATTAATATTATATTATAGTTTTGGTTATCTAATGCAGATAATTTGTAGACATGCATATACTTCTCGCATCGCTGTTGTGCAACAGGTAAAGCAAGATCGAAAGTCATTGAAGTCTTTGTTGGCTGAATGGAAGCCATGGATGATTGAAAGTGATCATGTCCTGAGTCGTAAGCTTTGTGAAACATAAACGGCTCAGAAAAATCTTACGATTTTTACGTTGCTGAACTTCAATCATCCAGGTAAAGCAAAGTTTAGATATCTAAGTTATCTAACATCATAGCTGCTGCAATCTTCTAATGAGTAAGCTGCTGCAATCTTCTGATGAGTAAGCCGCTGCAATTTTCTGATGAGTAAGCTGCTGCAATCTTCTGATGAGTAAGCCGCTGCAATCTTCTGATGAGTAAGCTGCTGCAATCTTCTGATGAGTAAGCTGCTGCAATCTTCTGATGAGTAAGCCGCTGCAATCTTCTGATGAGCAAGCTGCTGCAATCTTCTGATGAGTAAGCTGCTGCAATCTTCTGATGAGTAAGCCGCTGCAATCTTCTGATGAGTAAGCTGCTGCAATCTTCTGACGAGTAAGCTGCTGCAATCTTCTGATAAGTAAGCTGCTGCAATCTTCTGATGAGTAAGCTGCTGCAATCTTCTGGTGTGTAAAGAGGTTCCAGTATGCAGTCTGTTCACGAGTTAACTAGTGCAATTTTCTCATGTGAAGGCTGCAATCTTCAAAGGACAAACAGATAATATCTGGTGCCAAAACCAGCCAGTTAACAAGAGATGTTCTGTTGGCCTTTTCACTTTACAATTTTAGAGAATTTTCTTATTATTATTACTATTAATATTATTATTCTTACTCTTCTTATTTTCCTTCTTCTTATCATCATTTTTGATAAACGGCACATCATCACTGACCAAAATGTTTAAGATAAAGATTACAATGAGTAGGGCCTTATTAAGATTGATTGAGAAACAGGCTAAGGCAAAACGGTATTTTTTATTATTTCTCGTTATCTGTCTGGCTCATTGCAAAGGGTGGTTGATGTGAAGGCAAAATAAGTTATCTTTGGTCTCAACACTAGTTATCATCAACTTAGAAAAAAACTTATACCCAATATGGAATCCATGTCGTCTAGATCTTCCATGTCTCCACCTTTTCCTTTGGCGCGTTTTTTCTCTTGCTTCTTTTTTATGTTCTCAAATATCTCCTCCTATGAATTAAGTTAAACTAGTATTCAAGATAAATTGTTACCTTATGCACTTTAACTAAAATGCAAACAGCAGACAACCTATTGCCAACAGTTACACCCAATAACTACATTGCAATAGTAAGATTTCTGTCTATGTTTCTGGATAAAGTTGTTATCTTTAATTACAGATTCATAATTAAGATTGTTTGCGTAAATAAATTAGGAAGGGCATTGAAAGGGTGAAGAGAAACGATGCAAACATCGGTAGATAGGATCTGGTTGATCTAATTCCATGAGAACTGATTTATACAAATATTTCATCATACTCAGTGTCAGCAGACAAATGGGGTAATGGGTAATGGGTGGCCCTTGGCCACTTCAGGGAGTGACGACCCTGCCCAACATGAGTCCCAAACTCAGCTGGCTCCGGCTGACAGTACCCGGTTGGGGGCCTGTGCCAGGGTTACGGTGAAATCAGTGGCAGCAGGCTGATTTATGCTGAGGAGGGCGCTTGACAGGTTATGTCGACGGTCAACTTGGCAGTGGCACTCGGAAGAGCCTACTGAAAGGTCAACGGGTGGCACAATAGGCCAGTTAGCGGCACCTGTGGGGCAGCTTGTACACTCCCCAGATCTGCTACACCTCGGTGAACCTCTGGTCCAGGGTACTCAAGCCCAGAGAGGGTCGACGATGGGGGCACGAAGTCTCGGGTCTACAGCTACTGTTCAAGGCGAGGAGGAGAAGAAGCAACAAGCCCTGTGGCGACGGGAAAGTGTGACGGTGGCAGGCATGAGGTGCTGAGAGCTGCCAGCATGATTCCTACACACAGGCGGCCCACATATGATGGTCACAGCCTCGCTGAACTGGAGTGACAGTAGGCTGGGGCAGCTGTGTGGGTGACCGGGCAGCCCTGTTTAGGGATAGCACTGCCTGCCTCAATCCGAGAAAGCCCCCATAAAAGGTGGGGTAAACAAAGCTCACTCCAATTAACCCTGGTTGGCACGCTGTGGCCAATGGGGCTCTACTCTAGCGGTAAGAACAAAGCCAAGAAGATGAAGCTGTCCATTGGTACTTGGAACGTCCGTACCATGCTGGACAATGACACAATACCTGAGAGACATTCCGACCTGGACTGCAAAGAATTGCAAAGGTACAAGATCGACATTGCAGCGCTGCAGGAGATACAAACTGAGGGCCAGGGTCAGATCCTTGAGGAATCTCAGACTATTTTCTGGCGTGGCAAAACCGGTGAGAGAAGAGAAGCTGGCATTGCATTTGCTGTCTCTAAAAAACTAGCTGCCAAGCTGCCATCCTTGCCCAAGGGCCTGTCAGAAAGTCGATGAGTCTACGCCTGCCACTTGCCAAGAAGAACGTTCTCACCCTAATCTGCGTCTGTGCTCCAACCATGACCTACTCTGATCAGGACAAAGAAACATTCTATGAGGAGCTCAATAGGGCTGTGGAGGATGTTCCTAAAGATGACAGGCTAATCATCAAAGGTGATTTCAATGCCAGAGTGGGAAGTGACTTCCGGACATATGAAGGTGCAATTGGAAGGTTTGGCAAGGGTTGCATCAATTCAAATGGTGTTCTCCTCCTAAACCCCTCCGCCCAGTGGACCTTAATCATCACAAATACATAATTCGACCAGCCAGACCACCACTCCTCCTCCTGGATCCACTCAAGATCTAAGCACTTCCATCTGCTTGACTACATACTTGTGCGAAGTAGCCACCAAAGAGAAATGTCAGTCACGGGGGGTATGACAGGAGCAGAATGCTCAGCTGACCATTAATTGAAACGCGGAAAAGTTGACCTACAGCTGCAGTTTCCAAGGAGGAAATCTTCCTCGGCTGTCCCCAAAAAAGGTGGGTGTGAAGAAGCTGAATTCTACTCATTACTGTACTGCCTTGAGCAAGTCTCTACACAAGCCTCTGGATGAGCTCCAAATATAAACGTAAGTGGATGTAAACTCCACTTGGAGCTCGCTGACGGATACTATCCTGTATGCTGCAACAGAAGTTCTTGGTCATCCCAGCCGAAGTTCACCACACTGGTTCAGCGAAAGTCAGGATAAGACCCAGCCTCTCCTTGTAAAGAAACACAAGGCTTACAACCAACATTTGAGTAATAACTCAGCAAGTAGCAAACAGATGTTGTCTAATGCAAGCTCAAACCTCCAGCGCGAGACAAGAAGGCTGAAGAACATGTGGTGGGACAAGAAGGCTGGTGAGCTGCAATCACTGGCTGATGGTGGTGATTCGCATGGCCTGTTCTCTGCTCTGAAGTCCGTCTATGGGCCTAGAACAAATACCCTGACCCCTGTCAAGTCAGCGGATGGCAGTGGTCTCTTTACAGATCTCTCAGACATACCAAATCGAAGACGAGAACACTTTTACAAGCTACTAACCAACAAGGCTCAGCGAGAGAGGACGCTACATCTACACTGACGACTCACCCCACAAGACATGAACTTGCCGAATCAATCATTTCTGCTGAGGAGGAAAAGGTACTGAAACAGACCCGAACTGGAAAGTCACTTGGCTCAGATGGTATTCCTTCAGATGTCTTCAAACACGGTGGCCAACACATTGTATAACACCTGCGGCACTTGTACAATCTCTGTTGGGAACAATAACAACTACCTCTGGACTTCAAGGATGCATTAATAGTTACCATCTATAAGAAGAAGGGAGACAGAAGTGAATGTGGCAACCGAGGGGTTTCCCTTCTGTCAATCGCTGGGTAAGTGTTTGCAAAGGATCTTTTAAACAGACTGCAGAAGGTGTCTGAAAGTGTCAGAAAGTGTCAGAAAGTGTCCTGCCTGAAAGCCAATGTGGTTTCAGGGCTGGTAGGTCAACAACCGACATGATCTTCACTTTGCATCAGCTACAAGAAAAGGCTTTTGAACAACAGCAACAGCTGTACATTGTCTTCATTGACTTTTCCAAAGCATTTGACACAGTTGCTCGAGCTACCCTGTGGAAGGTGCTCAAAGTCTATGGCTGTCCTGACAAGCTCACAAACATGGTCAAACAGTTTCATGACAACATGTCTGCAGTATTCTCTGTTGGAGGGGACACCAGTGCTACCTTTCCAGTATGCCATGGAGTCAAGCAAAGATGTGTGTTGGCATTGACCTTGTTTGCAATGTATCTTGCCGCGGTTCTGGAGTATGTGGGTAGCAGAACTACAAAAGGAGTGTACATCAGGTCGCGATTAGATCTCTTCAACCTTGCTCAGCTTCCACTATGACAAAACTGGCAGGAGTACAGTCACAAGCAAAAACTCCTGTGATACTGAGGTTGACCGAAGAATTCAAGCTGCCTGTAAAGCTTTTGGGGCATTGGAGCAGCGACTCTGGTCCTGACACGACATTAAGGTCAAAGATCAAAATTTACAACACAGCTGTACTGCCATCCCTTCTATACGCTACGGAAGCCATGATCCTCTACCACTGACACATCAAACAATTAACATGCAAGCAACTTTGCCACATGGGCCAGATCATGTACATCAAGTGGCAAGACCGTGTCCCAGATGTTGAAGTTCTTGAGCGAGCAGCAGTGGTGAGTGCAGAAGCTTTGCTGGCTGCAACTCAGTTATGCTGGGCTGGACATGTCTCGAGGATGCCTGATGACCGCCTCCCCAGGCAAGTGTTCTACAGTGAGCTGCAGCATGGGAAATGCAAGCGTGGTGGTCAGAACCTTCAGTATAAAGATGTCCTTAAGTGTCACATGAAAGCTGCCCAGATTGACTGTGACATATGGGCGCAGCAAGCTTCAGACAGGCCAAACTGGCATGGTGTTCTGCATCAAGCCACCAAGAGTATAGAAGAGAAAAGAAGAACCGATCGATGGACTGCCAAATAAAAAATAACAACAGCCAAAGCACATTCATAATGGTGAATGCTTGTTGCCAGAAACATGTTCGCGTGAACTTTTAGATGAGATCAATTTTTGAAACACTCTTAAGCTACACTCAGTATGGCTGAAGCGAAACAATGCAAACATCGGTAGATAGGATTTGGATAATCTAATTCCATGAGAACTGATTTATACAAATATTTCAATCATACTCGGCAGGCTTTTTCGTCTAGAAATTGTCACCAGGGCAGTAAATTGCCCACGTTGATAAGATTAGGAGAGTGATCACCCCTCAAAGAATTTTTTATGGCAGACAGCCTCCAAGGTATTACTGTAATGGCCTCCAAGATATTACTGTATTGGCCTGACCACACTTCCTTAATATTTGGTTCCAGGATGTGGAAATTCAAATCTTGAAACAAACATGATGATACAGACTTTGCGATGGTTGACCAAGCGATTAATGAACTCTGTGATGATACTAACCAAACGATCAATGAACTGTCCACTTTGACGAAAAGTGTGTCAAAAAAGTTTGGTGGAAGCCTTTTGGGGGGACAGACCATTATCGTTATCGCTTATGTCTTTGTCTAAAATGGATAACTATAAATCACATACTTTAGAAACTAAAAGACCAAAATGGGGGCAAAACACGTTTTTGATGGGGTGGTCAAGAGCCCTCATAAATCATTCGGCGAAGATGATGGCAAGGGTGAGGGTGATTTCTATCTACCTTTAAATGGTAGAATAAATACTACGATCAGATAGTTATGCTTTATGTAACCTTAGATAGGAGATCATATCAAGAATTCTTCATCATATTGTGACTATGTTTTTCACATTGTCACATATATTCTTTACTATGTCACTGCCTTATTTGGAAGGATCAGATAGCTCAGGAATTGTTTATTCAAGTTGAAGGGCTACATACCAGCAATCGTGAATGAGAAGCACTTCAAAAGCATTCCATAGCAATCTATGATTTGCAGCTAAATTACACAGGCATCTCCAAGCTAAAGAATACCATAGATCTGTTTCACATTAGGGCACTGGACCTTCACTCTGTGATTTTTGAAGTTGTTACAGTTATTGTCAAATTGGGAATGGTTGTTCAGGTTTATGTCTAATCACTATATTTTCTTTCACATAACAGTACTTAAAATATTGATCTTATACATTTTCATGAAATAATCATTCCTACTCTCATGGATGGCTGTTGGATTACTGTGTGCAATAACCAATTGATAAAGTTTAATTGTAAATTTTAATGCTCAGTTTCAGTGTATTGCTGCCTGTGAGCGAGTACCAAGATAAACTTTCATTATCAACAAAAGTGCCTTTTTCATTACAAATTAAAGGAAAGAGAAATTAGGAATACTTCCATATGGGGAATTTTTATGTATAAGCTACTAAATAAAAAGTTCCTGTGCATGGGATTTTGGCATTTAAAATACAATATGCAATAAATGTACTACTCACCAGTTCATATTTTTTTTCTAAGTACGCAGCCCATTTGAAAAGGAAATGTCCAACAGTAGCAATAAGAAAAAGAACAACAAGGGACTCTTTAAGGCCCATCTTGCGGGCCTTACGATAATAGTAGATTGGCTGTCGCCAATCTGGTAAACCGTCTTGAAGGACTTGGTCATATCTATGCAATGAATAAACATAAAAGACATTAAACTATTGAATCAGACAGACAAAAATCCAAGGAATAGTAACTCACTTGGTTTGCATTTCAAATCAAATTTACCATTACAAAATTTCTCTTTAGAACATGTTAAAGGCACATAACAAAACTTTTTCCCAAATCAATATCATCTTTAATGGATGGCATGCATTTTCCTTACTTTTAAACTTGACTCCTCTTTTAAAGAATCACTGAAACAGGGAACAGAGCATAAACCATCAAATAGTTTTAGTAATGTTTATAAATCTTGAGCACAAAAACGATCTCCTTTGGTGATGAAAAGTGTTTAAAATGCAGCATCTTACTAAGGTGTTACTGCAATGTACTTATTGACACATTACGCTTGAAATCCAACATTACTTTTATTTTCTTTAGTATATCTGTCCACTTAATTTATTGGCATGATCTTTCCCTGTTGGCATTTGTCCGAAAAGCTTTTGAAAAATCACACATTACAATCACATATTGTCAAAGCAAGAGATGGAACATGATAACCTTACTTTTTCCTTTTCTCTGCATCCTTCAAAATCTCATTGACTGAAACAAGCTGTAAAGAAAAAATTTGAAATGCTACTAAACATTGTCAATGTTTTTCACAACTGGTGTACTAGACAATAAATGGTTCATTACCAAAAATTCCTTACGTCAAGACTATGGAATGGGAACGAAAGAAAGCTAATCGATAAGCATACCTCAAATATTATCTCTGTTTTTTTCTCTAACAGACCATGGCAAACTTTAAAATACATTATAGCTTTTATTGTTTACCATGCTACTATTTCATTACTATTATCATTGATCTGCTGCCAACTGATCCTACATTGAATACTGTTACCATATCTGGGCTTGAAATCCACTCAGTTGCCTCAGTTTGCATGATGAAATCCAAATATTAAATCCGTAATATAACTAGGTATGGTTTGCAATCTACAGTGCACTTTCTCATTAATTATTGATGACTTTTGACTACCCTTCATTACCATTTTGTTACTTGATTCAATCTTCTTTTTCAGGTCAATCTCAACAGAATCCAAACTTTTTGTCTATATCATGACTGGTTTTCCTTTTTCACTTCTTCATTTTACTCAGACATTGCTTGTAATTCCTTCATCATTTCTCCTTTTAATAATTTTCAAAACAAATACAACATCTGTTGCATACATTATAAATTGTAGCCTTCAACCCTAACAAAGCCATCTGAAGTTGCTTGTTTCACATTGGTCTATAGATAATACCACTTGTGTTCTTTTAGCAAGTTGTTGCCTCCTGACCATACAATGAGAATGTCTAAGGCAATGACAACATTTGCTTTTCATTTTCATGGACAGATGTTAAAGCTACCCAGGATCAACTAAGAAACCAATGAGCAAGTAATTTATAAAAATTATATTAAATATAACAACTAATAAGCCAAACGTATTCTTATTAAGACTTTGATAACAAGGCAGCCAAAAATGTTTCCTTCTTACCAAAGAAACAGGGAGAGGGAAGCCAACATTTGATATACAAATGTTAAATGCTAACAACTTGATATGCATTATAAGAAAACAATACAGGTGGTAAAGATGAAGAATAATTGAGAACAATGCTAGCGGACACAACACACAAGACAATAACAGTTTAACATAAGTGATCTAGCTCCCACTGCCTACTCTTGCAAATAATGTCCACAGCAGGAATTAAATCACGATTTATTGTTTTATCCATGCCTAAATCATGAAAGACAAATGCAAATAACTTTACTTACATTTCTAAATTTGATTTCTGCATCTGGGTCTGTACTTTTGTCAGGATGATAAAGAAGAGAAAGCTTCCTATAAGCCTTCCTTATTTCTGAAGTACTTGCATCCTACAAAGTAAGGAAGACCACTTTAAAACAGATAATCAATTAAAACAACATCAATTAATTAATGAAATCTATAGTAGCATATTGTGCAAGCAACATCTTATGAAAAATCATGCTGTACATTTAAGGCTAGAGTGGAAACTCATCTACTGCCAATCTACAGTAGACAAGTCTTCTTTAGATTCTTGTCAGAGAGGCATGCTGTCCCCTGCTCATGTAGCTTTCCAGGTATACAAAACATCTTTTCGATTTATAGTGCTTTGTATACCTTTAGCCTCCTCACAGTTTTAAACAAAGTCAGGATAGAGTTCAACAAGTGCACTTGCTCTTTGATCACCTCCTGGTCTAATAAAGCAGGCACTCATCACTGACTCAGTGGTCATCCTGCATAACCTCAAAGGCTGGTTTCAAATAATCAACAACCTCCTTCATCACTACAGGGTAAAAAGGTGACGTTGGAAATGTCAAAATATGGAAAAGCAAGCAAATAATGCAAATAATGCAAATAATGCAAATAATGCAAAACATTCTATGTTCTGATTTAGAAATGCCTATAAAAAATTCCACCCAAACAAAATATGCATCTGATAAAGCTAGTCAAAGGATCAACAAAAGTGTTTGGTTGCTTTCATCTGTGGTAAAGACAAGGAGATGATGATAATGACAATTGGATCCATCAGAAGATCAATCTTACAACATTTTATACAGCACTGATTTAACTCTATCAGCTTAAGACAAAGCTGCTTACAACATTACCACCTGCCACAAAATGTTTAGTGAAGATCAATATCATGCAGTAAATCAGATGCCACCTGTCAAAGGGGATAACAAGATATTCTTATAGCAATAATTTTTATCATGCAATGTCCTACAAACTCCAAACAATATTGTGTGCCAAAACAAACAGCTAATTTTCACCAAAAATTGATCAATGTACACAAGACCAAAATTTTGACCTGACAAAATACAAAGACAACTTGAACAGCATCACTAGAACAGTACTTGGTTTACAGCCCAATATTGTCTACGTTAATTATCATGGTATTGCTTGAAAAACCACAAACTCTTGATGCAGCTAAATCCTGGCCGAAACCAAATGCTAAATTTCTTTGTGCTTCTAATTGACTACCTAAATCAAGACTTTCCTGTTATTTCATGATAGGACCTTATGACAACCATGATCAAAGTATAAGAAGATAGTGTTTGTCCACTCTTCCAGTCTTGCTGCTTATCTTGGATTCTTGACTTGTCTCTTAGGGACTGCGTCAGCAGCAAAGCTATGACAGCTGCATTTACCTGTCCCTTAGTTCAATCAATGAGAATGGTTTGCACAAATCTTTCAACTAAGTGACACCTGGTGTGGTTGTACCTAAAAAGCAGTTCTTTGTTGTACCAGGAATGTGTCCCAGAAGACTCGGATTTCAGAAATTAAAATTACCTTCTTGGGAAAGATGGTAATCATTTGAACCTAAAATAATTACTTCATAGAGGTATGTAATTCAAAATAACTCAGTTCATGCAGTTCCTGGTGTAAATGATATCAGTTACAACAAGTGTAATTGGACTTGCCATATGGTTAAAAAAGGCAACATGAAGACTATCGGGCTGGTAAAATTGTGAGGAGATAATGTAGAAGTTTACCCTTAGAAGACATCACTCAAGCAAGCATGACATAGGGCAGCAAAGACATGTGTAAAACAAAGGACAGAGGGCTACATACTGTGTAATGCCTAGGTACAAAGCATGTAGTACAAATTAAAGGTTTTAAGCAGTGGTGTCATGTGAGAAATCAGGCAAGTGGGGCACATGGACACTATTGGAAATGTCTCAACCCCAAACCATTTTTTATTAATCTTTGTCCTTAAAAAATCCTAATCCATAAAGGTATTTACACTACACTACACTACTCGCACATACACAACATAATTAATTACACTAGCAGAGCAAATGCATATTTTTAAGGGACAGCTGAGTTTGGTCCACAATGTGAGCATATTGATTGCTGTTTTTATTACTTACCACCATCCAAGGATAAATATACCACAGAAATTCCATTGTGCCTGTACAATATATAAGGGGATCCCCATTACAACTAGTGCACAGACTAATGATTAGTTACTTCTACCAGTTTTTAAGTAAAGAATGGCAGTTGAAGTCAGCTTTTATACAAAAAGTTCATCTGTCTACTTTTCAGTCTTGAGAATTTGTCAATAACATTGTAATTAAATCCTTCTAGGTTGGCAAGATGTTCAGCTTGTATGGTTAGCATTTAATCGGCTCTCACCCATAACATTTCTCAACCAGGTCTTAATTCTTTTTAAGGTTGAAAAGCATTGCTCTGCTTCACTACTAGACACAGCTGGGGTCAGTGTCACTTGAACCAATTTAAAAACTTCAAGTAAGTAGAAAGTATTCCTGAGATTGCTCTCAAGAAAAAAACTTAAACTCAATAACAGTGGACAATGGTTGACCTTGCAGTTCAATAAAATAAGATCACAAGCTTTTTTTGCTGTAGCACAGTTGTTTTCAGCAATAAAATGACCTTGAATGACCTGCCTTAACTGCATCTGCCACCAGAACAATGCTTGAAATACTAAAAACAAGAATTCAATATGAGAAAAAATTTGATGAAACAAATTGAGAAAGAATGGACACATAAAATCCTGAAGTCATTTTTTAATGCACTTGTTTCTGAAATCCAAGAAGAATCCCAGCCAATTTCACTCATTAAATCTGAGAGACATTTTATCAAACCTTCTCTCATTTCATATACACAATTTACAGTTCTGCCATGAAAGTTCTACCTTGTAGATGAACCTCATGCTTTTCTCTGGGTTGTGATTTTATTATATTTTATGTAACTCAACCATCCTCTTTGGAGACATTGAAAAGAAAGTTGAGAAAGACGAAAGGTTTACAAAAAATATCTTTACAGGAGAAATGGAAGTTGTTATCTTTTGAATAATAAGGTTCAATTGATGTGCATAACAATGGATGAATAACTCATACGGATACTGTATCTAACTTATGGTAGCATACCTTCAGACCTCCCACTAATAACAGGGGCCCCATCGTATGCCTGGGAAATCAAGTTTTCCATAATGTTGTATGGCTTAAGTTCTTCTATTATCAGATTGCTTAATCCTTCTAGAGTCGTATCAGCTAGTTGAAGACACCCACAAAATCTCTAAACGGCTTTATTTTTGGTTACATATCATAAAACAAGTATCACTTATGATGTGCAACATACAACAGCAGTATTGTCAGCTTGAATGGAGACAAACATGGTTTCCTGAACTTCTTAATTTGTTCTCAATAAAAGTCAACTATACAATCTAGGAGTTTGTATTTTGTGACTTGTTCCTTAGCATATAGCACTGTAGAATGTTGAAGGTGATCCACCAGCTGGCTATCTAAGCATGACACCAGCCCCACTATGCCAAGGAATAAACCAGGTTTCGATGAATTGGCACTTTCATCATGCCCACATAGGTGGAGCTCATGAGTTCCTCAGAACTTTATACTGTTAATTTTTTCATTCAAAATATGGTGATTTGATTATGCCATTGGACTGATGCTCCATAGCCTCATTCAACGATGCAATGACATTTGATCTACCAAATGTTAGGAGTTGTTGCTTGTTAGTAATGTCGGTTGATGATGATTCATGTCTTCAAATCCGCTTTGAAAAGTGTTTCAGATCTGTCAGTCCCCCTTTTGTTCAAATTTGTTTAACTCTGAAGAAAATACAAGTAAAGCAAAATATTGACCTTTTCCTTTCACACATGGTAAGCCAAGACTTCTTCTCAAACCAATAACTTGTGTTAAATGTGTGACTTTTGCAACTTCTCGATGTTGCAGTTTAAATAATGGGGATATCCCTTGAATTGATGAGTGAGGATTGCAATGAATTTAGTGGGGTACATCGGCAAGTGCCCTGAACATTGATGCAATTAGTTGCTGTTTACCAATCATTACGTAGCACCAGATTAAATGAAAAATTCAAATGAATCAAATGATTGGCTACAACTTCTGACATTGGGGGCATGCCCTCCCAAGAAATATAATTGTGAACTCTCCCAAATTCCTCAATTTGCTGTTGATCTTAGATCGATTTAACAGACACCATGAAAAATGGTGGGCGGACTTTATGATTTCCTTCAAATTATCCGTAAGAATGGAATTGATTTGAGTGTGGATTACACAAACTGAGTATCAAACATGAATGATCTCTTAAATATAAAAATAGTTTACTCAAAATCACTGGTGGGGCTCTGTCCCATTGGACGCGCCGCCACTGGTTTTAAGTAAACAACAAATCCCTTTCAAGGATTTGGCTTTGCCGCTCGTCTTGTGATAAAAGATCAAGACTCTAACATGGACTTCTTAATGTCAAAGACTTCATCTAGGATACGCCTTACGGCGCAGCAACACACAGACTTCCCTTTTTGCGAATAAAATAAGCTTTTATTTGCCAAAGATACAAGACCAGGCATCCATTTTTACTTCGCTTAACCTCGGATACCAGGACCTTTGTTTCAGTGAACAGGCTGATTCCCGCGTTTTGGTTAAAAACGTTTAGTAAAAGGCTCAGTAAAAAAATCTTGGAAACAATTACGTAAAATAATGCGTCAAGAAATATATATCCTTTTACTTTCCTACCTGACCAACTCCTAAGACTTCATAAAAAGTTCGGTTGAGTCCGACTTCCTCTACGAGATCAAATATTTCGAGATCTACCGAATCCCATGCGAAGCAACATTGGCAGCACAATAATACTAATAAAATATTGCAAAATATCATCCCTATTGATAAATGTACTTGTGATAAAATTTTAAAAAAATATTGAAAGTCTCTACCTAATGATTTACTCATACAGCTGGAGGGCAGCCATAAAATTTTCTAAACATGGTGGCAAATGGCCTCAAGGGGAATCGGAGGCAAATTAGAGATGACAACGACAACAACTTTGTAATTATTGAATCGATTATTTGATAAATGAGTTATTTGGTTCTCTCGCGTTTTGTGCAACCCTACTTTAAATTTGTTTCTAAGTTATTCCATTTATTTTAAATCCTTGTCCCCATTTTAAGTTTCATGACCTTTGAGAAACATTGTAAGCTCGACTTCCGGGTTACTAAAATTCTGTGCATAACGGTCTCCCTTTTCCTTGTATGACAACATCTAAACTGTGCCTTTAAAGAAATGCTATAAATAGGACCCTAAGATCCCTCTAAAAGCACGGTTAAGATATTGATGTTACCGTATATATTTAAATCTACCCCTGTCCAATCGAGTTTACGTTCGCAGTGGGAATCAACTAGAGCCAGAGCTAAATAATGCGTTATCGATTATTGCTTTAGTTGGGATGATAGGTAGAGAAAAGAATACATATTTCGAGAAGAAAATAGCTATTTATATTCAGTTCTCTAATGCTTTTTTCACCACTTTTTCAGTCTGTACTTTGCTTGTAACTGATATTATCAAATGAGTTGAAATATCTTTGCTTTATACTTCTTTGAAACAAAGGCTTCGATCCTCCAATCAATGAAAATGACAGACCTGCCGAATCAGAGGCTTGGCATTATGGAAACGTCGTGTGACCAATCCCTTTAAACTGTAAGTTTACTGATTTAATTGCGTTTTCATGCAAATCAATTGTCATCAAAACTAGAGAGCGGGAACAAATTACTTCCCCCTTTGGATACTCCAGTGTCTGGCATTGACGTTTGTTGATTAATTTGAATCAAAATTTATTACACAAAGGGTGGTGTTGAATTCAGTTACTTCATCTACTCTTCGTGGTGTTGTCAATTTTAATATCGCTGTTTAATGGATTTTCATGTCCTAGTTTCAATATCCATCGCTAGCTTGACCAAAATGTTTAGACAATCATTGTTTTCTATCTTGGCTTGCTAATTTCATGGTTCTATTCATTGGAAATCTGTTGGATATTTATTCTTGCGAACAAAATCACGTTTTCAAGTTAACTGCTTGTCTAATGTAATGCCTCAGTCTAGTGGCCGATTTATATCAGAGTTATATTTCGTTTATCTGAATTGTAACAATTCAGTAAGTTTTCGTATTTATAAATCAGTTGTCCTAACTCCGCCTATTGGTAATCTTCATTGCAGTAGCCCTGTGTTTGGATAACTTTATGAAAACGTCTTTACTAAATCTCTTTTGTGACACATGCAACATGAGGTAGCCAGATTATTTGGTTGGGTAATTAATGAATTTTCAGTATGGTCCAGAAATACACAGAGGAACAATCTCGGTATCCATTGCAATAAATAGTGCAAAACGTCGTTTGTTTATGCTGAAGTCACCAAAGTTTCAGGCAAATTGCAAGAAAGTCTAAACCACCAAATGACATTAATATTGGTCACAGATGTCCTTATATACTAACTTTACTTTGACATTGAAATTCCTTTCCACTGACTCATGTTGCACATTAAAGACACATCCTCAATGTGTAAAAGGCATGCTTCGTAAAACGTATGTGAATGACAAATTGTCACTCCTTTGGTTACCTCGTGGTAACGTGGGAAAACGCCACACTTTAGTAGCACCGTAACAAATGGAGCATGCACTAC